>OU015498.1:39057647-39092647 GCA_907164885.2 Dolomedes plantarius
TAGATATTTTAATACCCCTGAAAATAATAATTCTGAAAACATAAAATTTTAAATAATACGCTCTCTTTACTAAAACGTCTGCCTTTATGTATGCAAAAACGATGCTTAAAATATACATTTGCTAAACTGCGACTAGGATAATCCCCAATGCCAAGGGAAACCTCACATTAACTGCCAGCTAATTATAGTAAACTGATTTCATATTTAACTCTAATCAGATTTAAGCGTTGATACATTTACTTATTGATATAAGTTAATAACACGTGGCAAAAAAAAATATTTTTTAAATGCACGATTAATGAAAATTGAAAAAAAAAGTTGTTACATTACAACGGTTAACATTTGAAAATTGTTCTACGTTAAATACGAACAGTTCAATGTCTTTTAAAAGCTAACTACTGACAAATTTAAAAAAATCTCCCTCTTCTTTATCTGAGAGTTTAAATTAGCTGTAAAAAAACTTCAGGTGGTCTCTTCTAATGAAACTTTCTCGGGTTATTAACGTAGAATAACTTATCGTTGCTTATCTCTTTTGTATGTATATATGTGAAGGGGTCACAACCATAGTGAACCAAGTCCGTTTAAACTAAATTGGAGAAATCAAGGTTTGAAGTTTTTTGTGTAACGCATGTATAATGTTAGTGTAGCGTTTTGTGTAGCGGAGTTTTTTGTGAAAACGTATTAATCACTTGATTAACCATGGCAGTGAATAGAACATGTTTTTAAGTTACTCCAACATAAATATCTCCACTTTTTAAAAAATATGGACTTGGTCCACTATGGTTGTGAACCCCTCATGTATGTATGTGTTATGTATATATGTATCTATATATATGTACGTATGTAAATATATTCAAATATGTATGTCAAAATTTTGTCGCCTTTTTGTACTTTTCTGTTTAACTGTTTACTGCTTGTCCAAGTGATACAGATTGGGTTTGGCACGCTGCCAAAATTATATCTCGCGAGGTACGGACGGACGGGTTTAGCGTCTGAAATTTTCCTTTCCGGAGAACCGTTAAGGAGGAACGTAATGCTACTTTAAATATAGTCGACGAATAACTCTACATGGCTTCCAAAATAGTTGTAAAGAGAAATTCGAAATCACTCTAGAAAGCCGTTAAATATTGATAAAACTTGTCATCAAATTTTAGCATATTTCGATGCACATCTTACATAGGAAGATAAATAATAATTTACTTCTAGAAAATAATAGAATTAATATATATACTTATTTTCACAAAGTAGGGCTGCTTTTTTGAGAATATCAGGTGCTTATCGCTCACGCCTATACTGGATCAGATAACTGAATGAATAAGAACAAAATTTAATTCAACACTTTGTAATTTGTTAAGATCAAAAACTTGTATTGCCTATTTATCTACGATACATTATACAATTTCTTTATTTATACGACTATTAATGATCTCCACAATATTTTATTTTACCAAATATATCAATTTAAACACCAGAACTTTTTTTTAAATTTTCAGAATTTTTTCTATGTGTGTAAAAATATATATAAAATACATTAATAAAATTATTAGTTATACCTTAGAAAGGAAGTTCACTCATTATAAGAAAATGTATCACATATCTAGACACATCCAGAGTAGCTCAACATGAATTAATCTATTTAATATGACGGGACAATTCAATAAGATGTTTAGAATATATTCTTATAATACGCTTGTTCGGCAGAAATTCATTAGTAGTCTAAACATTTGGATTCCTTTTAAAATATTTCCATATATATCTTAATTTTTCAATTTAGAGTTAACTAGAACTTCGTCTCTAATGTTTCAAAAATAAGTTAAATTATTAATTTACAAATTGTTTATTTGTTTGATTTTTGAGGGCAATTATTTGGGTGAATAAACATTCAAAACACGTGAAAGTTTTAATGTCCAGTCTCCAATTTCTAGAGATCTTTCGAAATGCGAAAATGGCATAATATGATTTTCTACCGGAACAACAGACTTTCATAAGTAATTACAGTTTAAATCCCAGTCTTAAAAGGTTTTAAGTCTTTACGTAAGTAATTAATCTTCAGAGGCATTAGTCTGCGACTGTACTATATAAAATGGTGCTTTCGGTGGGAACTGATTTCGTTTCATAAGAACTGATTATGTCTGATAGATACTGCTTAGTAAAATATCCAAATAATAGTTCTAGTTAAAATGTTTCCCTATTTTATTATCTATCCCCATTTTATTCTGTAACTGTATGAGATATAGACGCAATTAATGAGGGTAGAATATAATGATCTATTCTATTTTCCTATCAAATATTGGTATTAATAGCGAAAAAGACCTTTCACAAATATTATTGGCTTAAGACGAATGTAATACATCCTATGATAAAGTTATTTCTTCAAGTGAAGATCATTATTGGACACAATTTATTTAGTATAAGTCAGTAACGGTAAAAAAAAATTATGACGGGAGATTATAACAATTAGAATCATTCCAATTTCTAGAGCTTACCAGAAACCCGGAAATAAAATTTTTCTATATCAGCAAGAGACTTACAAACGTTGTTGTTAATGCGAAGGCTATTGTAGATTAAACATTCGCTCTGAACATGAATTACCAGACTTACAACGTCTCACAGACACCAGACCGGTTGTGGACAACATCGAATGCGGACGGACGCCCTAATTCACACCGCGAGACTGCTGGCCATTCATTGAAGAGAGCACCGTAAAGGCGGCCAACATTACCTCCTACAGGCCCGTCGCGTAATTTAGAACCGAGACAAGTACCGAGACCGATATACTTCACCCAGCACCCCAGAGGTAAGTTTAAGAACTTTGAGGGCTTCGCAGCCACGACAGATTTTACGTGCACCAGCCGCGATTACGGGAGCACCGTAAAGGCGGCCAACATTACCTCCTACAGGCCGGTCGCGTAATTTAGAACCGAGACAAGTGCCGAGACCGATACACTTGACCCAGCATCCCAGAGATAAGTTTAAGAACTTTGAGGGCTTCGCAGCCACAACAGATTTTACGTGCACCAGCCGCCATTACGGGAGCACCGTAAAGGCGGCCAATATTACCTCCTATAGGCCGGTCGCGTAATTTAGAACCGAGACAAGTGCCGAGACCGATACACTTGACCCAGCACCCCAGAGGTAAGTTTGAGAAATTTGAGCGTGTCGCAGCCACGACAGATTTTACGTGCACCAGCCGCGATTACGGGAGCACCGTAAAGGCGGCCAACATTACCTCCTACAGGCCGGTCGCGTAATTTAGAACCGAGACAAGTGCCGAGACCGATACACTTGACCCAGCACCCCAGAGGTAAGTTTGAGAACTTTGAGCGCTTCGCAGCCACGACAGATTTTACGTGCACCAGCTGCCATTACGGGAGCACCGTAAAGGCGGCCAACATTACATCCTACAGTCCGGTCGCGTAATTTAGAACCGAGACAAGTGCCGAGACCGATACACTTGACCCAGCATCCCAGAGGTAAGTTTAAGAACTTTGAGGGCTTCACAGCCACGACAGATTTTACGTGCACCAGCCGCCATTACGGGAGCACCGTAAAGGCGGCAAATATTACCTCCTATAGGCCGGTCGCGTAATTTAGAACCGAGACAAGTGCCGAGACCGATACACTTGACCCAGCACCCCAGAGGTAAGTTTGAGAACTTTGAGCGCTTCGCAGCCACGACAGATTTTACGTGCACCAGCCGCCATTACGGGAGCACCGTAAAGGCGGCCAATATTACCTCCTATAGGCCGGTCGCGTAATTTAGAACCGAGACAAGTGCCGAGACCGATACACTTGACCCAGCACCGCAGAGGTAAGTTTGAGAACTTTGACCGCTTCGCAGCCACGACAGATTTTACGAGCACCAGCTGCCATTACGGGAGCACCGTAAAGGCGGCCAACATTACATCCTACAGTCCGGTCACGTAATTTAGAACCGAGACAAGTGTCGAGACCGATACACTTGACCCGGCACCCCAGAGGTAAGTTTAAGAATTTTGAGGGCTTCGCAGCCACGACAGATTTTACGTGCACCAGCCGCCATTACGGGAGCACCGTAAAGGCGGCCAATATTACCTCCTATAGGCCGGTCGCGTAATTTAGAACCGAGACAAGTGCCGAGACCGATACACTTGACCCAGCACCCCAGAGGTAAGTTTGAGAACTTTGAGGGCTTCGCATACACCACAGATTTTACGTGCACCAGCCGCCATTACGGGAGCACCGTAAAGGCGGCCAATATTACCTCATATAGGCCGGTCGCGTAATTTAGAACCGATACAAGTGCCGAGACCAATACACTTGACCCAGCACCCCAGAGGTAAGTTTGAGAACTTTGAGGTCTTCGCAGCCACGACAGATTTTACGTGCACCAGCCGCGATTACGTGAGCACCGTAAAGGCGGCCGACATTACCTCCTACAGGCCGGTCGCGTTATTTAGAACCGAGACAAGTGCCGAGACCGATACACTTGACCCAGCACCCCAGAGGTAAGTTTGAGAACTTTGAGGGCTTCGCAGCCACGACAGATTTTACGTGCACCAGCCGCGATTACGGGAGAACCGTAAAGGCGGCCAATATTACCTCCTATAGGCCGGTCGCGTAATTTAGAATTGAGACAAGTGCCGAGACCGATACACTTGACCCAGCACCCCAGAGGTAAGTTTGAGAACTTTGAGGGCTTCGCAGCCACGACACATTTTACTTGCACCAGCCGCCATTACGGGAGCACCGTAAAGGTGGCCAACATTACCTCCTACAGGCCGGTCGCGTAATTTAGAACCGAGACAAGTGCCGAGACTGATACACTTGACCCAGCACCTCAGAGGTAAGTTTAAGAACTTTGAGGGCTTCGCAGCCACGACAGATTTTACGTGCACCTGCCGCCATTACGGGAGCACTGTAAAGGCGGCCAACTTTACCTCCTACAGGCCGGTCGCGTAATTTAGTACCGAGACAAGTGCCGAGACCGATACACTTGACCCAGCATCCCAGAGGTAAGTTTAAGAACTTTGAGGGCTTCACAGCCACGACAGATTTTACGTGCACCAGCCGCCATTACGGGAGCACCGTAAAGGCGGCAAATATTACCTCCTATAGGCCGGTCGCGTAATTTAGAACCGAGACAAGTGCCGAGACCGATACACTTGACCCAGCACCCCAGAGGTAAGTTTGAGAACTTTGAGCGCTTCGTAGCCACGACAGATTTTACGTGCACCAGCCGCCATTACGGGAGCACCGTAAAGGCGGCAAATATTACCTCCTATAGGCCGGTCGCGTAATTTAGAACCGAGACAAGTGCCGAGACCGATACACTTGACCCAGCACCCCAGAGGTAAGTTTGAGAACTTTGAGGGCTTCGCAGCCACGACAGATTTTACGTGCACCAGCCGCCATTACGGGAGCACCGTAAAGGCGGCCAATATTACCTCCTATAGGCCGGTCGCATAATTTAGAACCGAGACAAGTGCCGAGACCGATACAGTTGACCCATCATCCCACAGGTAAGTTTAAAAACTTTGAGCGCTTCGCAGCCACGACAGATTTTACGTGCACCAGCTGCCATTACGGGAGCACCGTAAAGGCGGCCAACATTACATCCTACAGTCCGGTCGCGTAATTTAGAACCGAGACAAGTGCCGAGACCGATACACTTGACCCAGCATCCCAGAGGTAAGTTTAAGAACTTTGAGGGCTTCGCAGCCACGACAGATTTTACGTGCACCAGCCGCCATTACGGGAGCACCGTAAAGGCGGCCAATATTACCTCCTATAGGCCGGTCGCATAATTTAGAACCGAGACAAGTGCCGAGACCGATACACTTGACCCAGCACCGCAGAGGTAAGTTTGAGAACTTTGACCGCTTCGCAGCCACGACAGATTTTACGAGCACCAGCTGCCATTACGGGAGCACCGTAAAGGCGGCCAACATTACATCCTACAGTCCGGTCACGTAATTTAGAACCGAGACAAGTGTCGAGACCGATACACTTGACCCGGCACCCCAGAGGTAAGTTTAAGAATTTTGAGGGCTTCGCAGCCACGACAGATTTTACGTGCACCAGCCGCCATTACGGGAGCACCGTAAAGGCGGCCAATATTACCTCCTATAGGCCGGTCGCGTAATTTAGAACCGAGACAAGTGCCGAGACCGATACACTTGACCCAGCACCCCAGAGGTAAGTTTGAGAACTTTGAGGGCTTCGCATACACCACAGATTTTACGTGCACCAGCCGCCATTACGGGAGCACCGTAAAGGCGGCCAATATTACCTCATATAGGCCGGTCGCGTAATTTAGAACCGATACAAGTGCCGAGACCAATACACTTGACCCAGCACCCCAGAGGTAAGTTTGAGAACTTTGAGGTCTTCGCAGCCACGACAGATTTTACGTGCACCAGCCGCGATTACGGGAGCACCGTAAAGGCGGCCGACATTACCTCCTACAGGCCGGTCGCGTTATTTAGAACCGAGACAAGTGCCGAGACCGATACACTTGACCCAGCACCCCAGAGGTAAGTTTGAGAACTTTGAGGGCTTCGCAGCCACGACAGATTTTACGTGCACCAGCCGCGATTACGGGAGAACCGTAAAGGCGGCCAATATTACCTCCTATAGGCCGGTCGCGTAATTTAGAATTGAGACAAGTGCCGAGACCGATACACTTGACCCAGCACCCCAGAGGTAAGTTTGAGAACTTTGAGGGCTTCGCAGCCACGACACATTTTACTTGCACCAGCCGCCATTACGGGAGCACCGTAAAGGTGGCCAACATTACCTCCTACAGGCCGGTCGCGTAATTTAGAACCGAGACAAGTGCCGAGACCGATACACTTGACCCAGCATCCCAGAGGTAAGTTTAAA
Source organism: Dolomedes plantarius (assembly GCA_907164885.2). Classification (NCBI taxonomy): domain Eukaryota; kingdom Metazoa; phylum Arthropoda; class Arachnida; order Araneae; family Dolomedidae; genus Dolomedes; species Dolomedes plantarius. The sequence continues at coordinate 39,064,512 of OU015498.1, forward strand.
AACTTTGAGGGCTTCACAGCCACGACAGATTTTACGTGCACCAGCCGCCATTACGGGAGCACCGTAAAGGCGGCCAATATTACCTCCTATAGGCCGGTCGCGTAATTTAGAACCGAGACAAGTGCCGAGACCGATACAGTTGACCCAGCACCCCAGAGGTAAGTTTGAGAACTTTGAGGGCTTCTCAGCCACGACAGATTTTACGTGCACCAGCCGCGATTACGGGAGAACCGTAAAGGCGGCCAATATTACCTCCTATAGGCCGGTCGCGTAATTTAGAATTGAGACAAGTGCCGAGACCGATACACTTGACCCAGCACCCCAGAGGTAAGTTTGAGAACTTTGAGCGCTTCGTAGCCACGACAGATTTTACGTGCACCAGCCGCCATTACGGGAGCACCGTAAAGGCGGCAAATATTACCTCCTATAGGCCGGTCGCGTAATTTAGAACCGAGACAAGTGCCGAGACCGATACACTTGACCCAGCACCCCAGAGGTAAGTTTGAGAACTTTGAGGGCTTCGCAGCCACGACAGATTTTACGTGCACCAGCCGCCATTACGGGAGCACCGTAAAGGCGGCCAATATTACCTCCTATAGGCCGGTCGCATAATTTAGAACCGAGACAAGTGCCGAGACCGATACAGTTGACCCATCATCCCACAGGTAAGTTTAAAAACTTTGAGCGCTTCGCAGCCACGACAGATTTTACGTGCACCAGCTGCCATTACGGGAGCACCGTAAAGGCGGCCAACATTACATCCTACAGTCCGGTCGCGTAATTTAGAACCGAGACAAGTGCCGAGACCGATACACTTGACCCAGCATCCCAGAGGTAAGTTTAAAAACTTTGAGGGCTTCACAGCCACGACAGATTTTACGTGCACCAGCCGCCATTACGGGAGCACCGTAAAGGCGGCCAATATTACCTCCTATAGGCCGGTCGCGTAATTTAGAACCGAGACAAGTGCCGAGACCGATACACTTGACCCAGCACCCCAGAGGTAAGTTTGAGAACTTTGAGCGCTTCGTAGCCACGACAGATTTTACGTGCACCAGCTGCCATTACGGGAGCACCGTAAAGGTGGCCAACATTACATCATACAGTCCGGTCACGTAATTTAGAACCGAGACAAGTGTCGAGACCGATACACTTGACCCAGCATCCCAGAGGTAAGTTTAAGAACTTTGAGGGCTTCGCAGCCACGACAGATTTTACGTGCACCAGCCGCCATTACGGGAGCACCGTAAAGGCGGCCAATATTACCTCCTATAGGCCGGTCGCATAATTTAGAACCGAGACAAGTGCCGAGACCGATACACTTGACCCAGCACCCCAGAGGTAAGTTTGAGAACTTTGAGCGCTTCGCAGCCACGACAGATTTTACGAGCACCAGCTGCCATTACGGGAGCACCGTAAAGGCGGCCAACATTACATCCTACAGTCCGGTCGCGTAATTTAGAACCGAGACAAGTGCCGAGACCGATACACTTGACCCATCATCCCAGAGGTAAGTTTAAGAACTTTGAGGGCTTCGCAGCCACGACAGATTTTACGTGCACCAGCCGCCATTACGGGAGCACCGTAAAGGCGGCCAATATTACCTCCTACAGTCCGGTCACGTAATTTAGAACCGAGACAAGTGTCGAGACCGATACACTTGACCAGGCACCCCAGAAGTAAGTTTAAGAATTTTGAGGGCTTCGCAGCCACGACAGATTTTACGTGCACCAGCCGCCATTACGGCAGCACCGTAAAGGCGGCCAATATTACCTCCTATAGGCCGGTCGCGTAATTTAGAACCGAGACAAGTGCCGAGACCGATACACTTGACCCAGCACCCCAGAGGTAAGTTTGAGAACTTTCAGGGCTTCTCATACACCACAGATTTTACGTGCACCAGCCGCCATTACGGGAGCACCGTAAAGGCGGCCAATATTACCTCATATAGGCCGGTCGCGTAATTTAGAACCGATACAAGTGCCGAGACCGATACACTTGACCCAGCACCCCAGAGGTAAGTTTGAGAACTTTGAGGTCTTCGCAGCCACGACAGATTTTACGTGCACCAGCCGCGATTACGGGAGCACCGTAAAGGCGGCCAACATTACCTCCTACAGGCCGGTCGCGTTATTTAGAACCGAGACAAGTGCCGAGACCGATACACTTGACCCAGCACCCCAGAGGTAAGTTTGAGAACTTTGAGGGCTTCGCAGCCACGACAGATTTTACGTGCACCAGCCGCGATTACGGGAGCACCGTAAAGGCGGCCAACATTACCTCCTACAGGCCGGTCGCGTAATTTAGAACCGAGACAAGTGCCGAGACCGATACACTTGACCCAGCACCCCAGAGGTAAGTTTGAGAACTTTGAGCGCTTCGCAGCCACGACAGATTTTACGTGCACCAGCTGCCATTACGGGAGCACCGTAAAGGCGGCCAACATTACATCCTACAGTCCGGTCGCGTAATTTAGAACCGAGACAAGTGCCGAGACCGATACACTTGACCCAGCATCCCAGAGGTAAGTTTAAGAACTTTAAGGGCTTCACAGCCACGACAGATTTTACGTGCACCAGCCGCCATTACGGGAGAACCGTAAAGGCGGCCAATATTACCTCCTATAGGCCGGTCGCGTAATTTAGAATTGAGACAAGTGCCGAGACCGATACACTTGACCCAGCACCCCAGAGGTAAGTTTGAGAACTTTGAGGGCTTCGCAGCCACGACACATTTTACGTGCACCAGCCGCCATTACGGGAGCACCGTAAAGGCGGCCAATATTACCTCCTATAGGCCGGTCGCATAATTTAGAACCGAGACAAGTGCCGAGACCGATACAGATGACCCATCATCCCACAGGTAAGTTTAAAAACTTTGAGCGCTTCGCAGCCACGACAGATTTTACGTGCACCAGCTGCCATTACGGGAGCACCGTAAAGGCGGCCAACATTACATCCTACAGTCCGGTCGCGTAATTTAGAACCGAGACAAGTGCCGAGACCGATACACTTGACCCAGCATCCCAGAGGTAAGTTTAAAAACTTTGAGGGCTTCACAGCCACGACAGATTTTACGTGCACCAGCCGCCATTACGGGAGCACCGTAAAGGCGGCCAATATTACCTCCTATAGGCCGGTCGCGTAATTTAGAACCGAGACAAGTGCCGAGACCGATACACTTGACCCAGCACCCCAGAGGTAAGTTTGAGAACTTTGAGCGCTTCGTAGCCACGACAGATTTTACGTGCACCAGCTGCCATTACGGGAGCACCGTAAAGGTGGCCAACATTACATCATACAGTCCGGTCACGTAATTTAGAACCGAGACAAGTGTCGAGACCGATACACTTGACCCAGCATCCCAGAGGTAAGTTTAAGAACTTTGAGGGCTTCGCAGCCACGACAGATTTTACGTGCACCAGCCGCCATTACGGGAGCACCGTAAAGGCGGCCAATATTACCTCCTATAGGCCGGTCGCATAATTTAGAACCGAGACAAGTGCCGAGACCGATACACTTGACCCAGCACCCCAGAGGTAAGTTTGAGAACTTTGAGCGCTTCGCAGCCACGACAGATTTTACGAGCACCAGCTGCCATTACGGGAGCACCGTAAAGGCGGCCAACATTACATCCTACAGTCCGGTCGCGTAATTTAGAACCGAGACAAGTGCCGAGACCGATACACTTGACCCATCATCCCAGAGGTAAGTTTAAGAACTTTGAGGGCTTCGCAGCCACGACAGATTTTACGTGCACCAGCCGCCATTACGGGAGCACCGTAAAGGCGGCCAATATTACCTCCTACAGTCCGGTCACGTAATTTAGAACCGAGACAAGTGTCGAGACCGATACACTTGACCCGGCACCCCAGAAGTAAGTTTAAGAATTTTGAGGGCTTCGCAGCCACGACAGATTTTACGTGCACCAGCCGCCATTACGGCAGCACCGTAAAGGCGGCCAATATTACCTCCTATAGGCCGGTCGCGTAATTTAGAACCGAGACAAGTGCCGAGACCGATACACTTGACCCAGCACCCCAGAGGTAAGTTTGAGAACTTTCAGGGCTTCTCATACACCACAGATTTTACGTGCACCAGCCGCCATTACGGGAGCACCGTAAAGGCGGCCAATATTACCTCATATAGGCCGGTCGCGTAATTTAGAACCGATACAAGTGCCGAGACCGATACACTTGACCCAGCACCCCAGAGGTAAGTTTGAGAACTTTGAGGTCTTCGCAGCCACGACAGATTTTACGTGCACCAGCCGCGATTACGGGAGCACCGTAAAGGCGGCCAACATTACCTCCTACAGTCCGGTCGCGTAATTTAGAACCGAGACAAGTGCCGAGACCGATACACTTGACCCAGCATCCCAGAGGTAAGTTTAAAAACTTTGAGGGCTTCACAGCCACGACAGATTTTACGTGCACCAGCCGCCATTACGGGAGCACCGTAAAGGCGGCCAATATTACCTCCTATAGGCCGGTCGCGTAATTTAGAACCGAGACAAGTGCCGAGACCGATACACTTGACCCAGCACCCCAGAGGTAAGTTTGAGAACTTTGAGCGCTTCGCAGCCACGACAGATTTTACGTGCACCAGCTGCCATTACGGGAGCACCGTAAAGGCGGCCAACATTACATCCTACAGTCTGGTCGCGTAATTTAGAACCGAGACAAGTGCCGAGACCGATACACTTGACCCAGCATCCCAGAGGTAAGTTTAAGAACTTTAAGGGCTTCACAGCCACGACAGATTTTACGTGCACCAGCCGCCATTACGGGAGAACCGTAAAGGCGGCCAATATTACCTCCTATAGGCCGGTCGCGTAATTTAGAATTGAGACAAGTGCCGAGACCGATACACTTGACCCAGCACCCCAGAGGTAAGTTTGAGAACTTTGAGGGCTTCGCAGCCACGACACATTTTACGTGCACCAGCCGCCATTACGGGAGCACCGTAAAGGCGGCCAACATTACCTCCTACAGGCCGGTCGCGTAATTTAGAACCGAGACAAGTGCCGAGACTGATACACTTGACCCAGCACCTCAGAGGTAAGTTTAAGAACTTTGAGGGCTTCGCAGCCACGACAGATTTTACGTGCACCAGCCGCCATTACGGGAGCACTGTAAAGGCGGCCAACTTTACCTCCTACAGGCCGGTCGCGTAATTTAGTACCGAGACAAGTGCCGAGATCGATACACTTGACCCAGCATCCCAGAGGTAAGTTCGAGAAATTTGAGGGTTTCGCAACCACGACAGATTTTACGTGCACCAGCAACCATTAACGTACACGGCGGTGGATTTGTCAGCGACCAGCATCGAACTAGAGGTCACTGGCTCGCTGCTTTTGCGAATTGGGCACCGTGCCCTTAGACTTAGAAACGTAATTTCAAATATTTTGAATCGTGATTCTCACAAGGTTTCAGTTCTTTATATTAGTGGTCTGCAAACTTTTTTCCACCGTGTGCCACTTTCTTTCAATAAAAAATCACTCTACCCAAATGAAAATTTTTTGGTAGTAGTAAATTTTTTTAAGAAATTTGGAAAATGCTAACACAAAAAAAATAGGAAAAAGAAGTTAACAAGTGTTGACAAGGTATTTTATTGACGGAATATTGTAAGAACGTTTGACACCTTATTTTTCAACATCATACCATGTATATATATCTATGCAAATAAAATTTTAAGCATGTAATTATAGATAATTTAAAGTATATTTTAATTAAATAATTCATTTGATATGAATTTTCTTTAAACTCTTCGTTTGAAACCTTATTTAACAACATCATATCCTACATGTCTTTTAACATATAAAATATATCTATGCAAATAAAATTTTAAATATATAATTATATATAATTTAAAGTGTATTTTTAATTAAATAATTAATTTGATATAAATTTACTTCAAATTCTTCGTTTCACGCCTTATTTAACAATTTCATATCCTGTGTGTCATTTAACATATAAAATCCAGGGTGTTTCAAAAAGAATCATCCAGTTTGAAATGAGTATATTATGAAAAATATTGAACATAGAAACTTAAAATTAATTTTATATTACATTGCTAATCATAAAGTTTTTTACAAACCAAATTAAAGTCGCTCAATATGCCCACCTTTGGATGTACGACATATGTCTATACGGTATGCAATTTCGTCCCAAACTTTTGCGAGCATGTCTGCATTCACTGCTTCACGGCTGTAATGCATACACAGACAACCCGTGTCTTGGAATTAGGGATGCGACATCGATGTCGATGTTTTCAAAACATCGATGTTTTGATAAAAACATCGATCTTTTAAACATCGATTTATTGAAGCCGATGTTTTTTTTTTAATGAAAAAGTACCGTAATTAAAAAAAAATTACCATGTAGCATAATTTTCACACTCATTAAATGTAAGTCTGAATTCTGAAAAGGACGAATACAAAAGGGGGAATGATTCCTTAGCAAACAGACAAATGGCAATTAACAACCAATGAACCAATCAGAGTGCTTGGAATGTTCCTGACACTCCAGAACCTTCCATGGGGTTTTATTTTACAAATAGTATATACACGAGTGCATCCATTTAAGTTTTTGTTTTGTTCTGGTTTTATGTAAGTTGACGCTAATATTATTAGTAAGATGCCTCCCAAAAGTACCGTTTGGAAATATTTTTACAAAACCTCTGACAAATTGGCAAAATGCATTATTTGCTTTAAGTCCCTCAAAACTTCTGGCAATACCACGAATTTATACAGACATTCGAAGGAAAAACATGGCGGTATTTACAACGAGAATTTTGAGTCATCAAAGTAGCCGAAAGCAACCAAGTTTTTGTCATTTGTGTCTGCCCAATCAGAGAGTAAAATTAAATCACCCCCTCCCCCCACGACTAACGTAAGTAATATTAATGTTAGAGGTTACTAAACCAGTTTTAAAAAACGGATGTTCTAAAACATCGATGTTTAAAAACATCGATGGTTTTTGGGCGATGTTTTATTAGCATCGATGTTTTAATATTGAATATCGATGTTTCAAAACATCGATGTTTTGTTATCGATGTCGCATCACTACTTGGAATTGTTTATACCATCGCCTAATGCTCTGAGAGGTAGGAACTTCAATCTACTAGGGTTTCTTCGGCGAAAATCACTCTGAACAGTTGTTACAGACTCACACTTGTTACAGACTCACACAGCGTAGAACACAAAACGATTTCCGTTGTGCAGTCGCCATCTTCAGAAATACTGAAATGGCGGGCGAAGGAAGAGCGTTATCTCTACTTGTCGGCAACTGCGTGAAACTCGAGATTTCCCTTTTTCTTCCTATTCGAGATGTTCTGCCGACCACCGCGTGAGCTTAAACGGCGTTTATATAAAAACAACCTCCGCGCAAAAAGCGACGACCTGTATCTTAAAAATTTTAATTCTTAATAACAAATCCTTTTTTTTTGTTTTTTAAAACTGTTTCAGTGGCAACAATTTTAATCGCTAAAACATTAAAAAAAATTCTTAAGTTTCTTAAACCATCAATTCTATCGACAGCTTCAAAACTAATTTCTATTTTGCCGTGTTCCAACTGGACTTATAAATTTGACCTTATTCTATCCTATTTAAGTTCGATTATACATTTCTTATTCATCAAATTTTAACACAAATTTTAACACAAGGAGTGCTCACTTAGCAAACCGTACAACAAAAGAAAAACTAGCTACATTTAGGTGGGCCAAATTAAACCCCACACTTAAACAAAAACGGTATACACTAAACAATGCATAATAATCAAAACATAACAATACAAAAACATCTAATACATAATAATTTATAACATACACTGCCTTTAGGTATAATATATAATACACAATATACATTATGTTTGGTGAGTGCACTAACTTTTTCTTCCTATACATTATTCGATCAAAACGGATTAAAAGAGAATAGTTAGAATTTGTTTAAATCGGATGATTTTTTTAAACACCCTGTATATATATGCAAATAAAATTTTAAGTATGTAATTATAGTAATTTAAAGTATATTTTTAATTAAATAATTCATTTGATATGAAATTACTTCAAACTCTCCGCGACCCCTCCAATTTTTTTGGCTTTCCCTTCTGTGGTTCGCGACCCCACAGTTTGCGCCCTACTGCTATGTCAAATAAAAACGCTCCACCTGCGGACTGAATTCGATTACCCTGAAATAATTATCACCGACAGATACTGTATAACAATGGCCCCAACTCAATTTCCCCATATCGCTATCTATCTGTAACTGCATGGAACGTAGAGCCTGTTAATGTGGGCAGAATATAATGATTTATGCAATCTTTCATATCACGATATTGGTCTTAATATCGGAAGAGATCTTTCGCAGATATCACTGGGCTCGGTCGCGTGTAATACTCCTTTTGATAAAGCCATATCTTCATGTGAAGGTCATTATTGAACATGAATAACTTATTTAGTATGCGTCGGTAACGAAAAGAAAATTTAGAAAGTCATTTTACGCAGGCAAGATTTACACATTACTCTTGAGATTTAACCAGAATTACTTTTCTCTAAAAGTATAACGCATTAGTACATATAAAAAGAATTTTGGTTTCACAAAGGTATCTCTTTTATTTTAAACCTAGCTTGGATTTTAATATGGTTTAGTCTCTATTTAATGACTCCCAACGGTTCCAGTTATTTGTTTTGTTACCGAAAAAATTCGTTAAATACAGAGGCTGTTCGCACATTTTTTAGACGATTTTGGTAAGCGGTAATAAAAAATCGATTGCTGCAAAAGAAATAATTGCAATTGTACTATGCTTTTAAAAGTCAAAATTACCGTCTACGGCTTGAAAGTTTTGTTTTTATTCAAAATGGCGTTTTTAACAAAGCAGTGGTTCGAAGGCTACATTTATGCTCTTTCCGAAGAGAAATATGCATACTCCGTTATCCAAAAACGATGTGAGAGTCATGGTTTTGTGATATCTGAAGCATCGATAGGTAATATCGTCAACAAGAAAAGAAAAAAACGTCAAATTGAACCCCCAAGTGGGACAAAAATTCCAAACAAGTATCCAAGGAAAAAACGGACATCTTCGACTATTGCAAAGGTACGTTGTTTAATGTTAAAAGAAAATCCCCCTAGTCAAAGGACAGTTGCAAAATCATTAAAATGCTCGGTGTCCACTGTAAACAAAATGATAAACGTTGATTTAAATCTTAAGAAAGCGAAAAAACGCAATGTGCATCGTCTTCTTCCAAATCATATCGCTGAACGCAGGACACGCTGCAGAATTCTATATGAGAAACACTTATCCAAAGAAAAATGGAAAACAATTGTCACAATAGATGAATCATGGGTGTATTTAAATGATTGCAACAAAAAAAGAGCCATCTATTATCATAAAAGGGGAGAAAAAAATTTAAGTACATGGTTCAAAGAATCGAAAGAAAGTTTTTCTAAGGGATTCATGTTTGTTGCTGGTTTTTCTTATAATGGCAAGTTAAAAATAAAGAGAGTGGGAAAAAATCTCAAGATTAACTCCAAATACTATCAGGAACATATTTTATCGCCAATTTTTCTGAATGAAATACCATCGCTTTACCCACAGTGCCATCAATCTGTGAGACTCCATCAGGACAAAGCTAGCAGTCACACATCAAAATCCACTGTAAATTTCCTAAAAGAAATGGAACAAAAAACTGGTATCAAGGCCATACCCTTCACTGATATCCTACTAATTCTCCCGATGTATTACCTATGGATTTTTGTGCTTTCGGACTTTTAAAATCTGTCCAAATGTCGTCCCAAATTATCCCAAATTATCCAAATGTCGTCCCAAAACCCTTACAGGACTCTGGAAAGCTGTTCAGGAAGAATGGGATAGAATACCTCTTTATACACTTCAAAAGGCATTATTATCCTGGAAATTTCGGTGTCGAAAGATAGTTCATAGTAAGAGATGTCAAATAGAACATTTAAAGCACAAGAATTTTATGTAATTTAGTTTTGTGAATACAATATACATCGTCTAAAAAATGTGTGAACAGCCTCTGTAGAAAGAAAAAACTATCTTTTGTAAATACAGTAAAGAAATTTAAAGTTGAATAATTACAAGATATAAAAACTTTTTATATACCATGTTTTTAAATTTTCTGTTGAATCATATAAACTTGACAATTCAGTGTATTAATAAATACTTTTTAAAAATTATTTTGATGAATTATACCACCAACTTGAAAGAAAATTAAGTTAATTGGAAGTTAACTTGCGTTTAACTTTTCGTTCCCGTCCCGGCCGATAGATGGCTGCCCCAGACTACAAAACAAAATTAACTGAAAATAAATTCAATGTTGCTTAAAGATGGCTAAAAGTATCAAAAGAATGCATTGTCATCGTGTTCTGAGCTGTTCTAAAAGCATCAAAATGTCTAGCTAGTCGGGAAATTAGTTAAAAATCGGGAAGTTAGTTAAAAGTCGGGAAGTTAGTTGCAAGATTTGTACTTGACAAACACACAAACACACAAACAAGAAAGCGAGTTAATAAAAACGTGGAAAAAATATAAAGTAAGCTACTATTTATAGGAAAAGCATAAAGAAATTGCATAAAGAAAATAACTTTGCATAAGAGAAAATAACTTTGCATAAGAGAAAATGACTTTGCAAAATAAATAAAACATTGAATGTGAAACAAAAATACTAAATATACTAAAATTTATTACATACATTTCTTTAAAATACATAACAGTGGAAAACAAATTATTTTAAAATAAATTGCATTAAGATAACGGAAGCTTTGCCGAGTAAAAGGCTATTTTTGAAACTTCAAACATGATGAGCTGTCAAGGTTTAGATGTTTCGCATAAATAGCTTAAAGATAGAAACAGTTTTTGAAATTTCAAGCACGATAAACAATAAAGATTCCATGTTTCGTTTCGCATACGCAGTCTGAAATGAATTTTAAAAACAAATGTTGTTTGTTTTCATAAGTTCTTATAAAAAGCGCCTTGCTTCATGAATATTTTCATATATCTGTAAGCACCACAACGTTTTACCGCATTCTTAAAACTCTAATCTACGTAGATTAGCATTAAATACTTCATTATAAATAAAGCGTGTTGTGTTTACTTTATTATGATTGTTTTTAAATAGGGATTAATTTGCGTGTAAACGTTTTTTAAAGTTTTGAAGAAAATTTCCTTAAATATAAGTTTGGGATAAATAAAACCGTACTTTACTTTATCTTACTATTAACAGCTGAAGGTAAACAAACGTACGTATGTTTGTTAGTGAGCAAACACGGGGACGGGCTAATCTCGCGGACCGAGCATAGCAGGATATCGCGACTGGTACCGATGGACGCGGACGGACGAGAGGCGTGCACTGATGCCATCCTCAACTTTGAAAACTTTAAACTTTTTTAATTATTAAATTAAAACCGTCGAACTCAAAAGAAGCGGACAATAGAAACAGCTGACATTCCGGGTGAGCCAGCTCTTTTCCGTTTCGCAAATTTAAACTATTTTCATGCATGGAAAATTCAACTTTTTCGTCCTCCAATCGACAATTTTTTTATTTCCATGTGTTCTACAACTCTTCATCTTTAAGGATATACACATTTTTATAAAGTTACAAATGTTTTTCATTTGCAAACGAAGCTTTTTCATTTGCAAACGAAGCTTAATTTGCAAACGAAGCTTCCCAGAGCAGTTTTCCAAATTTCACGAAATCGACAATTTTGATAGAAAAATATTTCTGTTTTCTGCAAATATTAATGTCAATTTTGCAATTTATCGGCATTTGCTAGATGTTCAGCTTCCAAAATATACCAAATACATTTAATAAAAAAAGGTTATCATTCCAAAAAAGCGTACTTACAAAACTCACTTTTGAATTTTCCCGCGCTGATCGTCATAGTATCTTAATGTAACTGAATGCAGAGTTCGTAATTTTTCGACTTATTATTTTACTCACTAATAATTCCAGGAAGTTCGTGAAATTTGTTTCTAATTAATAAGCAACTGATGAGGATTCTTCCACCACCAATTTTGAATTCATCAGAACTGTCTTTCTATTTTTTAAGCACCTTTTCCCCCCATGAGATTTAATATTTACATTCGGCCATGTTGCCAAAAGGAAAAATTATTAGTTGAGAACGAGTCATTTTATAATTTTAAAGTACCAGAAATAATTTTGGTTTTAGGAAATGAGAAGTTAAAACTTTTAGAATTTATTTTTAATTGAATGAACATCTTTTTTGTTTAAAAAGTAAAATTTGAAACCGGAAATTTTAAGGAATTATTTCAAAAGCCAAAACCCGAAATTTGTAAAAGATAATTTTTAATAATTATTTCGCTTAATAAAAATTCTAATATATTTTTAAAAGTGATTAAACAGTTTTTTATCTTTAAGAAATAAAACCATTTCATTTTAAATCGAACAACAGCAATCGAATAAAAGCAACACAGCTAGAGCCACTCAGCTAGTTTACTTTAAACACGGGCTTTTAAAAGTGTTTTTTTTTTGCCTGATGATAAAAAGTAAAATTCATTACAATGAAAAAAAATAGTGTTTAAAATGTTTTTAGTTCATCCATCGCTGAATAAGGAAACGCTCTTAAAGAAACAGACGAAGTTTGAAGAACATTATCGCGGCCATTACTATTTTTTTCCATGAATCAGCGCCGACAGAAAACGGCAATAAAGTACTCTTTGAATCTTGAATCTTAAAGGCATCTTTTGCAGATATCACCGGGTCCCCATATCATACTTCCCGTAATGAAGACATAACTTGAACTGGAGACCACCACTGGGCATAATTATCTAAATTTGAACCATTTAGCAACCGTAACAAGAAAATAAGCGGCCTTTACAGCTGCACTTAGGAGGAAAAAGAACTTACCTTAATGGCTCGCTTCTGCCTTGGTAACAGGAGGTTCGAAAAGTACCCGAATATCTTGTGTCACGTGAGGGAGGTCTTGTGCAAGATAATTACAGAGGATGAAAGACGTTCAATTCGGTTGCAGAGGTATGAGGTGATCAAGTTAGGTGCGTTTGCAAAGTTGATGGGTGTTCCGGGACACGGGGCAGGTAAAAAGTCCCTTTTGACGACGATGTACTTTATTCATCATAATGGGAATTTTCTCTTTTCAGGCAGATGGGAAGCTTATTGGCAAGTAACGGTTAGTTTTAAAGCTATTGAAAACTTTTTAAATAGAATAGATATATTAAAAGATGAAGAATCTTTCATATTAATTCATTCTTTAGTTATTAACTTTCATTTAATGGGATCCGCATATAAATTAGAAATGAAGTTTCGTATACGAAAATTAGCTTTAATTTTTTTTAGGAGAATTATGATAAAACTAAGATCAATTCTTTATATTCTTAAAATTTCTATATATCGAATTTTTTTTTCCGGCAATTTGCTACTTCGATATATATAGGTTCGACTGTATTATGAATGCCACTAGTTAAAGGTCCTGAAAACTTTTATCGAATTATTTTCAATCGAATATAAATAAATAAAGGTAAATAAAAGAATGAATTTTTTTCACAGGGAATTTTACGCTTAGTTTGTCTTTAATATAACAAAAAAAAAAAAAAACCTTTCTCAATCCCGGGTTGCTTAACCCTTTCCTTCTCACTCCCGCCAAAATTACGGGGATCTTTTGCCTTCTATTTCTCATGCACGTGATGTTTCTGGACTGGAGTGTTTAAAAGTAACGCACCGAAAAGATTAAAACAATACATTTCATTTACCCTGAAAAATCTTTATTTCTTATTTTACATATCAGATAGCAGCACAAAACTATTTATAACGTAATTGAGTATGGTTTATTTTAAACTAGATGTGGCAGATCAAGAAATAAATGGAATCCTCCGGAAAAAAATAGGCACTTTTATTACCGTTTTCTTGAAAATTATGCAATCGTTAAGGGGTTAAAGTAAACTTGTCTTGAGTCTTGTGTTGAGATACGCGAATATCGCGTAGAAATAATCTCTTCATGTAGAGATTTGCAGGCACATCTTGGTGTAAATTGTTTTATCAGCGCATCATGCCAACGGCCAATTGAAATAGTGTATATAGTGTTTGTATATAATTTACATTAGATTTATTAAATAAAACTCTTCCCAAGAGTTTGTCTTAGTGTGAAATAATTCCTGAGTAGTATTTTATAAAAAAAAATAATCAATTGATATCATTCATTTCGTTCTCAAAATTACATCTGGAAGTCAACACCTTATTTGGAAACAGAAGATTTAAAATACATGTATTTAAAGATTTTTAAAGAATTTCCCTCTTTAATTTCGTAGATCATGGTTGGATCATATTTCTTTGGTATTAAAATGCAAAATCCATTTCTGAATGCATGAACGAGCGTTCAAAAACATTTTACCAGAGACTCTTGAAAGGAAGAACTTAATTCAACTTAGAGAAACATTTTGTGTTCAGCATTATCATTTCTTAGTATCTGAAGATACATAAACCATTAAAAAAATGCTCTTAAATTATACCGGGAATATTTAGAATTTTCTATGGTATCAGTTACGATCTGCAATAGTATAATTTAACGGGTAAAATAAATATCTAACTTTATAAGAAATGATATCAAACGTAATTTGAAAAAACACGAAAAGAAATATTTCTAATATCAATGCAGTTTGATTTATCCTCTTTACAAGCCATTGTCAGATCCAGAGATGTAGTAAAATTCTGATGAATTCAGGAGAAAAATGGTTCTTACCAGACATGTAAATAGATCAACATATCTATTTTCCGTTTCTGAGCTATATATGGAATCCGTTTCATTTCCCCTTTGCATAGTCTACATTCATATGAAAAGGATAAAGAGTACACGATGAAACACGATGCTTCTTACTAGAATTGCTAAACACACTCCAAAACTAACGTTCGAAAGAAGCTACCAAGAGAAATGCAAAGCATTTTATATATTGCCTTACAGATCCCTGTTTTATACTCGTACATTTCAACTTTATCCGAATGGAAAAATTTGCTAGGAAGTGTATACTTCACAGCATTGAATACGTTTTCCTTACTCTAAAATGAATTTACTTTATGTCTATATTTTATTTGAAGATGTTATAATAAAGAGGAAATTCCATCTGTATCATGTACTTTCCCATCACTATCATATTTATTTAACATATATTTTATGTCCGTGACTGTAAAGAATAATTCTCCAAATAGTAAAAATTTTCAACGCTCCGTAAACAACTTGGCGATCCTAATTTTATTCATGCAAAATTCTAACTCAGTGAGATTTTTTTTATTAAGTATATAATTAACACGACATCGAATGTTCCTCTCATAACCCAGGATTAATTTTTAATTGAAATATCTCATTTAAAACATGAGGCTGTATAGCACCTAACGATCCTATTCTCGTCAAACTTATTCATTATAAATTCAGTAAAAATTAGTACTTTCTATGTAGTTTATGTTTAACACAAGTTTGAACACTATTTTCTTACACAGAGATTAATCTTTTATTTAGGTATACAATTTACACGGGGTGTTAAGAAACAAACAAAAAAAATCAATGTAATGTAACCAACGTCATTATGACGTTGGTCACTAAAAGAATTACAGTTCTTGAAATATCTATATAAAAAAATAGATACGTAAGAAATAGTTTATAAGTTTACATTTCGATCGATGTATATTTTTCTGATATCAAAACTATTAATTGCTATATTCATTTAAAAAATTTTATTTTGTGACGACGTATTTAGATGGAAAATTGGACCTTGGGAAATAGAGACTCGATAAACAATTCGACAATAAACAATTCATTTTAATAAATTAATTATTAAATTTTAGGTTTTTTTCTGCATACAATGAAAGTAAAATTGATACATTTTAAATATTAACTTGTAAATAAAGGCCTTATTTGAACAGTGGTTCAAATCCATTCTTTTTCATTTTGAGATACAAAGACTTAAAATTTAATGAGTGCTGAGAAATGACTGCTGAAGTCTGATTTGTAATGCCCTCTGTTGGCAGCAGAAATAGGCTGGAGGTGTACTAGTTTTAAAACAAGATAGAAATGACTTGTATGAACATGAAAGTGGGGCTAACTCCATTTTTTTTTAAATTGGAGTTGGACCACTATCCAAATAAGGCCTTCAAATATGCGTATCTAATATTTATTATTGTTTTCGAATGATTCTGTTCTTCTCCCTCTGCAGTGTTTGTTTACCTTATGCTTCCTAACTGACATTTCTGGTTCTTGTTGTATTCTCTAGCGGCCGAGCATCACTTCACTGATTGCGTGTCAGGACTGTCTCTTAACCTTGTGTTTAGTATTCTGTCACTAGCATAACACCGCTGATGTGAGGAATTCTCCACTGGCGAATTTCAGTCTTCAAACTCTAGGAAATTCCCAATCAAGTGATATGACTCTTGCAACCAAATATAGAACTACTATTTTGTTTTTGAACTTAAAATAAATAAATGGGCCGTTTATTATGAAACTGGTGTAAGTACATTTTTTTCTTGTTTAGAGATAGTTAAGGATTTGCATTGCAGTCGATACGAAAATATGAATAAAGTTTACTACGTTTGCCTGTGTTTCTATGAAATTAAATATATGACAACTCATCACATAAATGACTTTAATGAGGGTTAACTGAATCAATATATTTTTTCTGGATCGTAAGTGGACTTACATTACCTTCATAATCAAAGATTATTCACTATTAAATGCAAACGAATTTTCAATTTATCAAAGCATATTTTTAATTATAAACTAATTCTCTCTCTCTCTCTCTCTCTCTCTATATATATATATATATATATATATATATATATATATATATATATATATATATATATATATATATATATATATATATGTGTGTGTGTGTGTGTGTGTGTGTGTGTATCCATACTAAAATAAGTCCACACTAAATTTAAAATTATAGTATGTGTTTTCTCATTTTTTCCCTAAAATGGTCTGATACCACTTTTAAATATTTCATGTTCTACTTTGTCTACACTATGTTTCCTGTGTTATTATAGCCTAAAACACAGCCTATATTATGTGAAAATGTAATCCACGGAGGTATCAGCCTTTAGCGTATTCTGTTTTATGTTCCCTGTGTAACTAGATGTATTCTAATAGCTTTATA
Organism: Dolomedes plantarius; assembly: GCA_907164885.2. NCBI lineage: Eukaryota > Metazoa > Arthropoda > Arachnida > Araneae > Dolomedidae > Dolomedes > Dolomedes plantarius. Next base: position 39,081,649 of record OU015498.1, read on the forward strand.
ATAGAATATTCTATTTTACTGATTTTCCGCGTAATTTATTTCTTATTACAACCATTTCAGTAAGCACCGGCAAAATAGACTCCTAAGCATATATTCTACTTTTTCTGACTGTGAAATGATTTCTTTATTATCAAGTGAAAACTGATTTTTTCAGCAAACTTTTCGAACTTTTCTACATTATTATTATAATTATTTTAGCATATAATATTACAAACAACCTAAATATCCTATATCATAGATATAACCTTGAAAATTTCATAAGTATATATGCTATTTTTTCCGACTGTGAAATTATTTCTTTTTTATCAAGGGAAAACTGACTTAATCAACATATTTTTTCAACCTTTCTACATTATTATTATACCTATTGTAGCATATAATATTACAAACAACCTAAATATCCTATATCATAGATATAACCTTGAAAATTTCGTAAGATTATATGCTATTTTTTCCGACTGTGAAATGATTTCTGTTTTATCAAGTGAAAACTGACTTTTTCAACATATTATTTCAACATTTCTACATTATTATTATACCTACTGTAGCATATAAAATTACAAACAACCTAAATATCCTATATCATAGATATAACCTTGAAAATTTCGTAAGTATATATGCTATTTTTTCCGACTGTGAAATGATTTCTGTTTTATCAAGTGAAAACTGACTTTTTCAACATATTTTTTCAACATTACTACATTATTATTATACCTACTGTAGCATATAAAATTAGAAACAACCTAAATATCATATATCATAGATATAATCTTGAATATTTCATAAGCATATATGTTATTTTTTCTGACTGTGAAATGATTTCCTTTTTATCAAGTGAAAACTCACTTTTTCAACATATATTTTCAACCTTTCTACATTATTATTATACCTACTGTAGCACATAAAATTACAAACAACCTAAATATCCTATATCATAGATATAACCTTGAAAATTTCATAACCATAATGCATAGTATTTTTTTTTTATTTTGTAGTAAGTATTAGATTTTTTAATCTAAAATAGAATTATTATGGTCTTAGTTACAAAGAGTATGTATGACTTGAAACTACGAGTAGCTGAAATGTTGTAATGTGCTAGATAAAAAAAAAAAAAGACAAGCTTCTATATTAAGATACGTCACGTCAAAAATTTTCACCCGAAAAAATTAACAGAAAAAGTTAAGATGCCCAAATTCATTTTTTGATACTTAATACCTACATGTCCAATTCCTGTTACTGCCTTGGAAGACAATCTCATTACCATCGATACCATCGCAAAGAAATATCGCCCCATTTTCCTCATGCCAACTTCATCAAGATAGGGAGAAAAAACCCAAAATGAGAGAGAGAGAGAGCCCCCAAACCAAGTATCGGCGATCTGAAGCAATTCCAATACATGTATCAGATTACAGAGGGAGACAGCAAGCATGGCTAAATTTCCTTGCCACCTCCGGGGCACGAAGCCAAGAAGCTGCTAAAGCAGTGCCAGGGGTTACTTGGGTGGGTATGTGACGCTCTGAGCACAGGGCGGTGTCGGAGTTAAGGCTTCGGATAGGAATGCAGTCACGGCAAAAGGTCAATTTTCCGACTGGGGATGACAGGTTTTAGTGGATCTGAGAAGTAAAACAAAGTGTGCGGCTTAACGGGAAGGGCGATGGGCTTGAATGAGGAGCTGGTGATATAAATCGACTTCGATAACAATCGATTGAATAGTAATTAATAAGATAGGAACCGATGCGGAGTTGCGCTTGCAATTTATATTATCTTTTATGGGTCAATGATGAAATAAAATGGGAAAAAAAAACATGCATGATAAATAAGTAGATATCAAACTTTATTTAAAGTTTGATAATATTTGGAGATGATCAAAAAGGTGTTCCGACGGAGCTGAACTCTTCGTTGTGTAAATATTATCATGTTTGAAATATAATTTTGCTACAAAGAATTGATTTTTTTTTTTTGCTTCTGAAAGGGTATGAAAACATAATGTTTAATCTTTCAGATTAACCTTAATTATTTGATAAAGTATTTGATTTTTGTATATATTATGTCTTTCTTTACAGATTATAAAATTTACCTTGAATTATATATTTTATTTTATTTTATTATTATGATTCCTACAGTGTATTTAATAGTTAAGAACTACATAGAAAGTGACATAGTTTTTATTTACATAGAAATCATTTCACATAGAAAGTCATTTAAGGGAACAAGGGACCTTAAATCTCGTTCTTCTTTGATTTTTAATATTTTACACTATATACCACATGAGTATAACTAATATTTTTTCTACTACACTGAAGAGACTTAGAATTTACGAATAGGTATTTTAAGGAGGAATCAGACCAGTTTATCAAAAAATTCTTAAAAAATGCTAGAACTTTTGAAAAGGCTCCTTGCGTATTCATTTTCTTCTAATATCTTCCAAAGTTCTGAGAGTTGTTAATTGAAGTGTTTGTCACGAAACTGTGCATAATTCTTTGAAATCACACATATTTTTCAAATTTACATGCCATTAAATAAAATAAAAACAAAAAAAAATAACAAGCAGTATAGAAAAAAAAATATTTAAGACTTTAGATTCCTGCAAAAGAAATATTAAATGCACATTCATATTTATATACATCTAGTAAACTGATAATAAAAAATTTAAAGACTTTAATTAATACAGAATGCGAATAGAGCATTTTGAAAAACGTTAGCATTTTTGAAAAAAATTTAAAAACCTTCATTATTCTGCAAAAAAAATCCCTTATTTTGAATTCTAAGGGTTTTCAATGTAGTAAAAAGAAAATTAATTTTTCTCATTTTGTTTAAAGAGTTAAAAAAATTGAAAATTAAAAAATTCAAGTTTGAATGTCCCTTTTCCCCTTAAAAACCAAATAACTGTGAATAACATGTAAATTAAATTTAAATTCTTCCATGAAAAATCATTTAAAAAAGGATTTCTATGTAAAACTTATGTCACAAAATTGTCTATTGAGGCGGTGAAAGGCAAAGTGGTGTAAGTCCAAAGCATTTTACTGAAAAAATTGCAAAAAATTTCACTATAAATTGAACAAATTATAATTCATAATACTTATTATAATATTGCAAATAATAATTATTTGCAATTCCACTATAAATTGAACATGGAGATTACATTTTTGACCTCAAATAAAAAAAGTTGAAAATGTGTTTTACACCACTTTGCCTGTCACCTCCTATACAATGGTTAGTGCGAAAATAACCACTGTGTAATTCATATGACTAAATGCAATTTTATTTACTTAATTTTTTTTCCTTTATTATCTCTCTTCGATATATTATAGAATTTATTCCTTAAGAAAACGTAAAAATAATTCTGTATTTTAACGTAAAAATTCTTTATTAAAATATACCAAAAAATATATCTCATTCCTTAACTCGTGAGATATTTTTTGATAGATAAAAAATTGTTTGCTATCTTGACTTTGTAACTTTTCTGGAGTAGACTAAAATTTCTTTGTTCAGTGTTCATTACTTTTATTTATATGTCCTTATTGAAAATATATTTATGCCTAGCAGGAGTACCCGGCGATACCCAGGATTCTAAGAATGTTTGTTTGCCAAAATTAATTTAAAAATTAAACACATCATAAATAACATAGTATAAAAAAACATGCAAAATGATATACACATCATTAAAATGAAAACCTAACATAAATATCTCTGAGGAGATCATCTGAGGAGTTTATAGAGAATTTAAGCTCACTTCTACCCAGACATGGGTGTATATAATTTGAAGTGGCACTCTATTTGAATTTGAAACAAACACAGTTTATACATGAAACAATGTTTATTGAATTCGTTGCACATATATACTTGGCTTTTACAGCAATAAGCATACGTACTACTTGTACGGAATATATATATTATCATTCAATAGAAATACACATTTCAAATACTCACAACCCAGCAGAGAGTCAAACCAGCAGTACTGCCACGTAAACTTTGGGCCTGCTAAGCACTAGAGCAGGATAACACCTTTTCAACTTTAACAACCTTCCTTTTTATTAATGACGCTGCATGGTATTTATACTAAGCGCGTATGCCGAAATTAGCATATCTAAAGCAGCTTCTTTAATTCATTCACTCAAAAGTTCGATTCTTGTGAATCGAATCTTGTGTATACCTTACAAGTTTATTATACAAATTTATAATAAACTCCTCAGAATTCAGCTAGATTCAGCCTTTCATCATTGTATCACTAAAAGCTGAAAAGGAAAAATATCAGTGTCCTTTGGCCTTGTGAACTCTGCATAAATATTAAACACAAAATAAACTTTGTGAAATCAGTTAATTTTGCATTTTAAAAAAAGCATGTGAAATGTTATACACATCAATAACATTTGTGTGTGTAACATCATCAATAGGAAAACTCAATATAAAAATATATAAATTTATAATAATCTCCTCAGAATTCAGCTAGATCCCGCCTGTCATCATTGCAGTAAAAAAGCTTAGGTTACCGGTTTAGCAGAACTTTCCAACAGAGCCATGAAATGACACCAGCACTTACTGAATTGTAAACAAAAGCTGCACCTTGTAATTCTAAATTGGTAGATCTCATAACTTGTCTTGTTCTTTCAGCTCTCGCAACACCATGAGCTATGAGATCAGCTTCCAGCCTTCGAAATCTGTGTTCTTCAAATTCCACATTCCGAGAAGCTTGTTGATTGGCCGATGATATTTTACTCCTTGTGAAATTATTTTTACTTCTACCAAATCTAGCCCCCCCCCTTTTTTTGGTGGCATTTTATTTTTTTATCTTTATGAATAAAAGAAAAACCATATGAAAATAACGATCGCTTATGAAGCTAACGACAATTCCACTGGTTGTTGTTTTTTAATGTAACGTTCCCCTAACTTTCAGAAATTGGTTAATATCGTTTGTAAACAACCCACCAGTGTTGCCACTTTTTGCTACTTTATAAAGCTAAAAAGAATGCAAATATAAAACGATTTAAAGTATATAATTCTAATTATATAGAATTCTAATTATATAGTTTTTTTCTGTTGAATCATATAAACTTGACAATTCTATGTATTAATAAATACTTTTTTAAAATTTTTTTGATGAATTAACCCATGAACTTGAAAGAAAATGAAGTTAATTAGAAGTTAACATGCGTATATTAAAATAATTAAACAAGCTCATATGTATAAATAATTACAAGATAAAAATAACTTTTTTATATACCATGTTTTTAAATTTTCTGTTGAAACATATAAACTTGACAATTCTATGTATTAATAAATACTTCTTTAAAATTTTTTTGATGAATTAACCCATGAACTTGAAATAAAATGAAGTTAATTGGAAGTTAACTTGCGTTTAACTTTTCGTTCCCGTCCCGGGCGATAGATGGCTGCACCAGTCTACAAAACAAAATTAAGTGAAAATGAATTCAATACTGCTTAAAGACGGTTAAAATTATTAAAAGAATGCATTGTCATCGTTTTCTGAGCTATTCTAAAAGTTTCAAATGTCTAGCTAGTCGGGAAGATAGTTAAAAATCAATTGCAAGATTTGTACTGGACAAACACACGCGAAAGCTAGAAAGCGAATTAATAAAAACATGGTAATTACCCAAAAGTTTATTTAAATTCTTTAATCTGTCTAAAACTCCAGTAAGGAAATATTTTCGGCACATTTACAGAACATATATTTTACTTTTGAAAACACGCATTTACTGAATATCGTCTCAATAAGATATTTCTGAAATGAATATGGCAACAAAGAACGTGTGTTTGCAAACAACGGCGGTAACCGAAATGTCTTAAAATATAAGTGTAAGACTATAAAATATGACTTCAATTTGTAACTCTGGTTAATATGTTTATTTATTATTCGGGTTTAATATATGATTTGAAACTTGATTTTATTTATTTTCTAGCGTTTTCGCTTCTCGCTAGGCCTAACATGGCTGTAAGTTGGTAGAGGGCTATGAATCCAGAGGGGTGAATCCAGAAAATATAAGAGCGGGAGGCTCTTATATTTTTTGAATTTATCCTTGAAAAATCGTTGTTTTTATTATTAATTAAAAGATAACGGTAACTAATTTTGATTCCGAAAGTTTTTAGTTGCCTCCTCTGTTTTTAACAAAAACTGTATGTAAAATTTCACGATCGTCTCCTCTAAACTGTGTATTTCCATACAATTACAGGCAGACAGATAGACAGACAAACATTCATTTTTAATCTGATTTTACAACTCTAAAAACAGGTTTGTTTTTACTTATGCTTCATGGCCGAAATGTTCCAGACCAGTTCCATATAGGCTTGCGGGATTAGGGGTGCAGCTCCGGTTTACAATGCCACCACAAAGGTGGAGTCCGATTTAGCCATGTGTCACCTCAATTTTGGCTGAGCGTCATGGCATGGCCGACATCTGGAGGGATCATACCTCCTCCCACCCTCTATGACCTCATTAAAGGACTATCTATGAATTAAACGTGTGCATATCCGGTCTATGTATGAAGTTGCTTAATGGCGTTTGTCGGGATTCGAACCGAGTGCCCCCAATGCCAAGGGCTTCTAAAAATCTGTATCCCTAAAAGTGGGAAACTGCAGAACTAGAACATTGTCTTCTTCCTTTTAACTGCTGATAGTTTAGTGAAATATGACCGGAACACTTACAAAATCAATTTATAAAGTAAAAAATAAATCTCTTCACTGTTGCTTCTGGGTTCTTCTGTCTCTGCTTACATTTCAGTTGCCTCCACTTAGTGGAAAAAGAGCCGTGTAAATTTTATTCTACCTACGCTCCAAATTTGCCAACAGAGATAGTTATAGCCCCACAAACTATATATCAATATCAATCTATGCGTGTAAACAGCGTCAATAATAGTATCAAAATACATAAATCTTCGTTTACGTTGAAAATTAAATTACCGTATTTTCCGGACCATAAGACACGCTTCAAATTTATGAGAGGATTTTTAGAAAAGAATATTTTCTATTTTGCTAGGTATATAAAGATATTTTTAATTTATTACTTAATAAAGATAATACAATAATATATATATAATATATATATATAATATAGATAATAAAATATTTATTTTATTTTAATGTTACCTTCGGACTCTAAGACGCAGCCCAATTTTACGTCGATTTTTTTTATGTAAATTCGGGGTCTTATGGTCCGAAAAATACGCTATTTAAATTCTTCATACCTGCTGATAGTGAGTAATTTAATGGACTACGTAGGACCTAATGTTGTACATTTTATTTATATGTCGCTTTGAAAATTATCACAAAAAAATGTTAGAAAAAGCTAAAGCTAGCCCTAATAGACATGGAAATAACCAAAGAATGCACAAATGCTGAATGAAATAAACGTAATGCAGACTCAAATTTACTTTCCAAAAACCGCATCTTCTTGCATGGAGCTTTGTTTAGATAAATAACTGAAATTCTTTCCACAGTTTTTCTTAATAAAAATTAAAAAATAGCATAACTTTACTTTTGAGAGGTTTTTAAACATATATTATTCCTTTAAACTCCGACGAAAAAAATTTTCTAAGTATTATAGATAACCATAATCTTTCTAGATAAATTATTTTAAAAATCCTTTGTGAATAAAAGTGCATTACCTCTGACAAATGTTGTTTCTATCTATTTTTGAAAAATTGTCTAAATGAATGTTTTGTTACAAAAAAACAAAAAAAAAAACAGCTAAGATGTATGCATTTTGAAAGTATGGGAAGTATCACGCCACACATTTGCGTGAATAAGTGTAATGCAAGAATATTCAAACAAATTTCAGTTATGAAGTGTAGACTAATTTGAATTATTTCACTTTAACAGGCAAGTGAGTTCGGTCCACTGACATTCTGCCCATTTTTGTTTGTTAACCTCACTTCCGTGATAAGTTTAAAGTATTTAGTTTGAAATATTCATACATAAAAACTCAGCTGAACTAAGCACGAATGTTTTTATGAATGATTGTTATTGTTTTAAAAGGGCTTTTGAATTTTTCACGCACGAATGTTTACAAAATCGTCTCCATAATTTTCCCTGGAAGCTTTTTGAATTAATTTCTTGTAATGGCTGGACTAAAAGCTTTTTCAGAAAATTACTTTTTAAAAAAAATTCTTAAATCTCTTCAAATCGAGTTATTTTCTACTTTTAAGTTACTCTCATTATGCTAAACTTTTGTTTTATGATTTCTTTGGGGTTTTTGGACCCTTATAAGAATTTTTTTTTTACCTACTTTACGACAGACTTTATGAATTTACTTGTGTTCACACTAACTTGCAAAATGGGACATTAAGAATGCCAGAAATATTTATTTAAAAGCTCTATAAGTACTGTCCATAACGTATAAAACAGACTACTGGCACTAAGGCTTTGAAATTGATTTTCGGGTATTGCAACCTCTTTACTGTTTTACTTTACTCCTTGCCATTAAGTGCGATAAAATAAAAAATACAGGCTGCATAAATGCACTTCCTGCGTGGTTGCACTTCCTCTGCTGTTTGTCTTTAAAGAATGTTAGCTTCAACCCCGATTAGATTACTATACGTTGGCGAGATTATTTGTTTCTTATTTATCAAACTGACAATGAAGTTTTTATGTAATGATTGAATAATTTCCATTGGGTTATTATGTAGTTTGTTATTGCATTTGTATGCAAAACTTGATGAAATTCTGAAATCTCATTTGACGGGTTATACCCAGGAAATTATTTTTATTATGCTTTTTTTAAAGTAAAAATTTGGATAAAAGGAGTAGGAATTTCGTATACGTTTGGGGTAAAAATTGAGGTAAAAGGAGTGGGAATTTTGCATGTTTTTGGGCTTCATAGGGAAAGATTACGAACGTGCGTAAGCGTTAGTTATTGATGTGATAAAGGAAAAAAAAGGTGATCGAAGGTTTCCTGTTTGTTTGCAATGATTCGATTTGTTTCATTGTGGACATGTAGAGCTGCATCATATTCCTCCTACATGATGTTTGACGAGTTAGGAGAAATTTTCTCATTTCACCAAATAAACAGGACAACACTCAATAGATTTTCCAAAATCCCCTTATAAGTTTATTAAATCAATATTCGACCCTTCATGAATCCTGACTTCTCATTCAGCCATCAGTCTTTTGCTAACTATTTCTTTTGGGTAGATGCTTAGTGATTTGATGACGTCATTGAACATTTTTCATGTTCTGGTTTATCTCTTTCCATCGTTTCTCACAGCCTATTTTCTTTTGTGTTTCATAATTTTTCCATGCCATGAAGTTTTTTAATCTCATGGGTGACTAGGGCCGTCGTCTGGACTACACTTACAGGATGAATTGGTTGATTTCACCAGAGAGAGCAATTTCAGAACAGTCATGCATAAAAAATGTGTAGCTTTCCTTACGGAAAACCTTCGACTATTTTCTTCCTCATAAAATGGGTTTCTCGTAATATTCTCCTAAAGGGCAGGCAATTGGATTAACGAAATACGAACTCTTTACGTCATACGAAATTACTAAAAGCATAGCCTCTAAGTCCTTAATTATGTAAATTGGAAAACTGTGTCCGATATTAAATTAGAAATTCTTTAATACCCAGCTTCCTTTTTCCCTGTTCGACCCTGCCTAACTTTTTGTAACCCAGTGAAGTCCAGGCTTTGTAAATGACAAAAATATTTCAAATATGTGATTTCTTTAGTCAAAATTAATGGAACTCTCTCACTAGTTGAGAGATTCTCTGGTAATCAGACTTCCGATTCGAAATATACTGGCCGTTTATTACTATACTTATCTGTGAAGTTTCAGCTCTAAGACATCTACACAAGTTTCAATAGTCAAATTCAGTTTAACAGAAGACAAATTTATGTCTAGAAGACTTAAAAAGGCTATTTGATATTCGAGTAACAAGTATAATTTTCGTCCCCTCTCAGGAGAAAGCCCTATCCCCCCCCCTCCCAAGGATTCTAAATAGACTCATCGGAATGCATTTACAAAGGAGTCTCCACCTTGGTGTAAAGGAGGGGGACGAGACAATCAGTGTGTGTGTGTGTGTGTAGTGTGTGTTCCTGTAACTGTGTCATAACTGCGCGTGTTCTAAAAATATGTATTCGTCCATTGTATGCATGGTGTATATTGGCTTTTTGCCAAGATGTCCTGTTTAATAAAGTCCATGTCCAGCTAGCCGGCTGTCGTTATTTACTATCATTAGGACATTTGCCACAGTATGAAATATTCTTAATTTTTTTAATTTTTACTCTTTCATTTAATATTTATTGATCATGAAAAATACTTTATCCAAACATTTCCGAAGAAATTGTTTTATTTTATTTTATGCTTCACAAAGGATAATTTTTAAAAAATATTTTAACAAGCTAGCCAACTACCATTATTTACTAGAATTAGGGTATTTGCCACAGTATGAAATATTCTCAATTTTTTTAATATTTACTCTTTTACTTTAATATTTATTTTTCATGAAAAATACTTTATCCAAACATTTCCGAAAAAAAAGAGTTTTATTTTATTTTATGCTTCACAAAGGATATTTAAAATAAAATATTTTATTAACAAAACAAACATAGCTCTCTATTAAAGTCAAAAGTAATGGATTTTATGAGTTTAATGTAAACGAATAAATAAGTAAAAATAGATAAATTGCAAATGAAATTTTCTGTAATTCGGCTGTCTATTATCCATTATAAGTAGCCAAATTTTTAAAAACTGATACGTGTAATGGTATTTAAAGATTCTAATGGCATCAAAATTTTAGTAAAGCAAACTTTTTTAATAAGTCAAACATTTCTTATTTGCTACATTAAACATTTTTTTTAAGTCTGTGAGGATTTAAAATATAATCCCTTTCTGAATCTAAATCAAAACTGTATTTAAAAATTTTAACAGTTTACCTGTATTGACTCTTTCTATGAAAGTATACTTTACTCTCTTAGATTGGAAGGAGAGAAAAACAACATATCATCATGAATTCATTAAACCAGAATATTGACACAAGACGCTCAAAATA
>OU015498.1:39782647-39860147 GCA_907164885.2 Dolomedes plantarius
GTCCCACTGATTTTGATTATTTTTCATATAATATAATTTTTATCCTTAACATAGATTATGGATCACTGGTTGAAATCGAGAACTACTACACCGAAAGAAAGTAATGATTATAGTAGCAATCAGCTAACAGGAAATAATGTAATTAACGACGAATCAACTTCAATTCTGAAAGAACCTGTTAATAAAAAATCAAGGAAAACTCGAAAGTACGGCGAAGAATATCTTAAATTTTGATTATCATGGACTGGAGATGAAAATGAGCCTATACCATTTTGCGTCATTTGTTTTGAAAATCTAACAAACGAAAGCATGAAACCATCCAACTTAAAGCGCCACTTTGAGACAAACAATAATCAGTATGGAGATAAACCCATAGATTTTCTTGAAAATAAACTTAAGGATTTAAATCAGTCTCGAAAAGTAATGTGGGGTTTCCCATGAGGCGGCAATGAAAAAATGCTAGAAACTTTGTATCGCGTGTCGCTTTTAATTGCGAAATGCAGTGCAGCGGAAACCATTGGCGAAATATTAATCAAGCCTGCAGCCAAGATAATGGCAGAAGTACTGATAGGAGATAGAGCGAAGCAAACTTTTCACCGCGTTTCTCTCTCAAATAATACAGTTCATCGACGAATCATTGATATGTCTAATAATGTGAAACAGATGTTATTATAATTGATATTTCTCAAAGTCGTTATTATGCATTGCAAGTCGATGAGTCCACTGATATTGCGAATTTTGCAAATCTTATGGCGTTTGTTAGATACGAAAAAAAATCAAGAAATTCATGACGACTTTTTATTTTGCTAGCCTTTATTAGGTCTCACAACAGGAAAAATATAAACAATACAAATAAACAAAAATTAAAATTCAAGCATAGACTGCTAAATCACTTTAACATAAAACATATCCCGCAAAGAAAACATAAAACATTTTCAATAGAGGATAGCGCAGGAGCTTCATATCCCCATAATGAAAAAAATAAATAAATAATCCAACACAGATAGATAAAAATAATACGAATATAGACAAAAAACAAACAGAAATCAAGCACTCTGGGCATTCACGCACCAACGGCAAGATTCTGTATAAGTGCCGAAACTGAACCATAAAACAACATAGAGGTAACCGACAGGTCTCGTCATCAGGGAGCCTAACCATATCAGTTACCTCAAGAGGAACTTTCTGAATAGGATGCAGGTAAGCCCAAAAGACATCCCAAGGCCCCGAGTCCCCCAAGGAAGCAATAATTCAAAAAGAAAATTAAAAGACAAACACAACTTACAGTATGGGCTCAACGCACCGTACATGCAAGCACACAAATAATCCTAATGCAAAGTAAAAGATGCATACACACCCCAATTCCGTAAGTGACGGTTATGGCAAAACAGCAGTGAATTCTATCCTAAAAGTTATGCCATTGTAACATTACTATAGCGCCACCCCCCATTACAGCTTAACCAAATGAAAACATAAATACTATTCTAAACATCTTTAAAAATTCCTGAGTCTAAATGCCATTTTTTTAAACTTTTAAATTGCCGAAATTTTTAGGGCAATCGTTTTTACTTAAGTTTTCTTTGAAAATGTTACATGCCTCCAAAAAATCCCCAGCGTTGTTACATATGTTTTTTATTCTGTAAAGTTGTGAGTAAAAAATATTATAATAAATTTTATAGTTTAAGTTGCTATGGAAATTGGTAAACGTGATAAAATCTAACCTTTTATCATAAATCCCTATTTTTATTTCTCTATTTTGGATTTTAATTTTTAAATCCAGATAAGTCGCACAAAGATTATTATCGTTAGTCCGGTTTAAAGTTAGTTCCTTTGGGTAGATTTGATTAAGAAATTCCAAATCGTTGCAGTTAAAAATTATGAGGTCATCAATATATCTAAATTCGGTAACATTATTTGAGTTAAGAAATTTAGTTTCATAAAAATGTAAGAATAGGTTTGCAACAGGAGAAGATATCTTTAATGTTATGAGCAAATTTATGCAAGAGAACAAAATTGATTGGAATAGATGTGTTGTAATAAGCACAGATGGAGCAAAATGTATGGTTGGAATTAATAAAGGACTCGTTGCAAGAATTCAAAATGTTTCCCCATATGTCATATCCACACATTGTTGCTTTACACAGAGAGGCTTTGGCAACACGTAAGATGCCCGCTGATCTACAGAAAGTTCTGGATGAAAGCGTGAAAATCGTTAACTACATTAATCTTTAGCCTACGGGGCCTATTTTTCCAATTTCCTCTTCAAAACGGGAAATTTCATATATGTATGTATATATATATATATATATATATATATATATATATATATATATATATATATATATATATATATATATATATTCATTCTTGGGCCCGTATACTTGGGATACATGCTATCCCACCCCGTAAGGAAAAGGTTAAAAACCGTCCTTCGAATGCACGACTTTTTTCGCAAATATGCGAAGAAATGGGAAGTAGTCATACCCAGCTTCTTTATCATACCGATGTTCGTTGGCTATCTCGAGGAAAAATTCTAAATCGATTGTTTGAACTTAGGCATGAACTTCATTGTTTTCTTAATGATAGATTTGAGTTGAGAAATTGTTTACATGACTGGAAATGGCTTTGTAAACTAACGTGCCTAGCAGATATATTCTCTGTTTTAAATTGCCTCAACTTATCGTTACAAGGCAAAGAAAAATTTCATTGTTTAACGTTCAAGATAAAGTGAACGCTGCCATCGCAAAACTAAAGTTATGGCAAAAGAGAGTTCGTAATGGAGAAGTAGACACGTTTCCCTCTCTTCATGAGTTTATGACACGTTTGACTACTAAAATTGATGCTGATACTCTGAAATGCATAACACAGCAATTGGAGAGTTTGCAAGTGGGCTTGAAAAACTATTTCCCTGATTTAACCAAAAATATTGAATGGATAAGATATCCGTTTAACACTAACACAACATCCATGCCAGAAGATTTGTCGCATGCGGAAGAAGAGCAATTGTTGGAATTGGCTTCAGGCGCTTTCTTGAAAAATAAACATAAGGAGAGTACTTTAACATCATTCTGGTTACAAATGCAACTTGTGTATCCGGTTTTAACAGAAAAAGTTCTAAAATACATCTTGCCTTTTCCAACTTCATATTTATGTGAAGTTGCTTTTTCAGCATTTGTAGACACTAAGTCGAAAAAAGGGAACAGACTATTAGACGTGGAACCACATCTCAGATTAAAATTAACAACCAGGGAACCAAATCATGATGATCTGTTATCTCAGCACAAACAATTTCATCCTTCTCATTGATCCAAATAAACGTTATTTATAATATAACTTTTATTTATATTTTATTATGAATAATTTTATTTCTCTTTTCTTATTATTTTGTGTACGTCATACAAAAAGAGAAATACATTTTGATTGTTATTAAAATACATCCATTTTTTTTGACGAGGGGTACTCAGCGTTACGAAAATTATAGAAGGGGTACACATATGTCAAAAGTTTGGGAAACACTGCCGTAAGCTAAAGGTTAAGGGCACACAGAACATCTCAACAACCAAAATGTAGCGATTTTAGTGAAATGTTAATGAGCATGTATTTAATTGCAGAATACAGATATATGCAAAATATTTATATACCAGTAAATACATACATTATATTTTATATTTAAAGTTAAATAGAAGAATTATGTTAAAAATTTCGTTTGTTGTAGCAATTTAATTATTTTCAAAAACTTGTTAAATGCTTAATGCTATATGTCAGTTAAGCACACTTTTTAGAATATCTGTTGAATTTATAAATATTAATATATTTAAGTTTCAAATTCAATTGACGAGAGCGTAACTATAACTCTTCAACGAGAGCGTAATTATATTGTAAATGCTGCGTCTAAGATATGTTCAATATTTTTTTCACATGGTCTGTTGTAAAAAGTCAGTTTATTTATGAACATTATATAGAAAGAGCATTTATCAATAACTTCCTCTTGTGATTTATTATGAGATTACGCGTGTATTTGTAAATCCATTTGTGCTTTTCTATATAAGCATACTAGCTGAAAACCCGTACTTCGCTACGAAGTACATTCAAATTAAATACAACGGTCAATGTATACAATTAATGCCAAATATATATATATATATATATATATATATATATTTAATAAATACGACGATCAATATATACAATTGATGTAGAAAAAAATATATATATTTATAAAAAAATCGTAAGGGATATTTTTATGCACAAAATAATGTCCAATCGTCTGCCGCATTAGCAAGAAAAAAAATATTTTTTGTCTATTTAGTTGTTATGCACGTGACGATAAATTTATTTGAAGTACCAGAAAAAGAAATCACGTGATCAGCATTTAATAAATTAAATTCTAAAAATGAATCTTTAAAAGTTCACCAAACATCAGAAAATATAGGTAAAGATTCGAAAAAGATTTCATGTTAAAGGAATTTTTATGATCTTTCTTGGGATATAAATTTTCTAACCCTCAAATTACTATTTTAAATGCAAACTTAAAAAAGTTACTAAAACAGCTTAAAAATTTAATTTTATAAAATCTAAGAAGAATTTTTTCAAAAATCTCTCTTACTGCACCCCTACATTATAAGAAGAATCGCCATGCAAAATTTCAGCCTTTTAGGTCCAGTGGTTTGGTCTGTGCGTTGTATGTCAGTCAGTCAGTGAGTGAGTCAGTTACGGAACTGTTTTATATATATAGATAAAAGTTTTAATGCAGATCCACTTATTGTCTTAACGCACTTGAGTGCGAAAAGCAAAATCCCGTAATTACCTGACGTCCTGAAGAACAATGAAGTACATATCAGTTAATCGAAAAACTTAGCCAACAGATTAGGAAGAAATCAAATAACGCGCTGTGTTTCCTACTACACGTTTCGATTTTAAAATAGAACTTCTAAACACTTAAGGAAATTAAGGCATTTTTAATGCAACTTTAATCTGTAAAGCTAGTACATTAATCAAGTAAGAATTTCACTTTCTTATCATGAACAACAATTCACAAACGCGTAATCACAAACTGTAATCACATTTAAAGAGAATTCAATAAAAAGTAGCAATAAAGAACGAATAATTGAAGCGAATAAATAAATAGCGAAAAGAATGCATGATAAAATTAATTAGAAATCACTTTTCTCCAAATATATTCCCAGACCACCTCATTTTATTCATAAAAGCTCAGAAATAATTTCATTACATTAAAGAAAAACTCAATCTAAAGTTTCCCCCACTAGCATTAGAAATTATTTATTGTATTTACTTAGTAACATATAAATCTGAAATCTTTTGAAAATGAGAAATTGAAATATCAAATACCAAAATATTCTTTGAAAATATTTTGAATCGCCAAAATTCAAGTAATTTATTAATGCAATTATTTGTATTATTTTCGCTTTTGCACGCTACAAATGGAAAAAAAAATATTTCTTATCAATAAACTAATTGGGTCACGGAGATGAAAGGAACGGATAAAACTATCCTTAATTTACGATATCGATGAAAAGATATTATTTTAAAAAATCAAAGATCATTTCATTTGATTAAAATATGTTTTTAGCTAGAGACACATTTATCGCAGTATAAGAACTAAAGTTATTAGAGTAATTGGTATTAAATTATATATATATATATATATATATATATATATATATATATATATATATATATATATATATATATATATATATATGTGTGTGTGTGTGTGTGTGTGTATCCAATGTTTTAGAAAGATTATAAATTTTTAAATAGATATATAAAAACGCGTGTAGCCACCAGTATTTTAAAGAAATTATAAGCTTATTAACAAAATGTTCAAATTTTTCATTTTTCATTTAACTGTCCACTTTTCTGTAAGCAAATATGTTTTGATACTATTTAATTCATTTAAAAATGACCTACATACATAGCAATTTAATGAAATATTATATCAAAATAATTTTAAAGCAATAATTTGAAACAAATTTTTCAAAATAAATTTCAAATTATACAGTTATAAATATTGCATTTGTTAAACATAACTTCACGTTCATATCTTACAACTTTAAAACATTTCACAACATAGCATATATAAAGTTAACTGGCTATAATTTAAACACTAAATAATATCACGTATTAAATATATGCAATGTATTTACTAACGATTTCTGTTCACATAAAATAAAAACCGCTAGAAATACGTAAATTGTTAGCTAATTACCATGGAAGAAAGTTTACGAATATTTCTATCTACGCTAAAATATTTTCTTCAATAAATAAATTGATTCGTTGGAAATTTCGAGAGTTGAATCATATTAAAATGTCATTTAATAGAAATTAATCAGCTCTTTTCGGGATTAGTTGAGAAAGTTTATCCGTTGATAGAGAATAAATACCTAAACTTTAAAAGTAAAACCCAAGCAGAGAAAACTTTTAGAGCAGAACTTTTACATTTTTAATTCTCTCTTTTAACTTAAAAATCTTTGAAAATTTCATATTTCATGCATCCGTTCTTGAGCAATATTAAGTAAATTTAGAAAAAGACATTTTCTTAAATCTGAAGTCAGTAAAATTTCGTATCACATTGTGGGTTGAAATTAAATTGATAAAAATTGATCAAAAAAAGTAAACACACATAAACTAGTAAATACATTTGAAAAGTGGAAAAATACCTCATTATAACACAAATATCTCTATTATGACATTAAAGTAAATTATGTTAAGTAAAATTAAATTGGTTTTACACATTACAGTAAAAACAATTGGTTTTACCCATTACAGTAAAACCTCGTTTATCCGGACTAACTCGGAGATAGGTAATCCGGATAATCTGGGTAATATGGGTAATAAGCAAAACAAAATCCTTAACTAATCAGACTATATTTTACGATAAAAACTATGTTTTGTAACAAAAATACATAGTATTGCTTACAAAACACTAAAAAATATAAAAATAACTTTTCACAACATTTCTTAACACAGAACTGGTAAGTCAAGTAACGCTTACTTAAACTCAACAAAAAGTATTTTATTACCATAATTTACTGTACAATTTTTGCAGAAACTGTACATTGAATCAAACTAAAACGCGAATATTTGGCGTACTTATAGTTACGTTCTTGCTATCATAGTTAAAAATTATTATCTAATGTGAACATTAAATAAAAATGTCTACAAAACTTATCCGGATCAACCAGAGCCGGATAAACGAGGTTATACTATACATACGTAATATTTACAATAATTTCATTCATTAGAAAAATTCCCCAATGAACTTTTTTGCTCTCGATTAGGTAACATTTTTGAAGAAGACTTAAATTTCGATACAAAGTGAGTAATTTTTTTCCTCTTTACGAAAATGAATTTAAATTACTATGCTTGCTTTTTTTTCAGAAAATACACATTTTTTTCACAGGCACATCAGAGTTTAAAAATTACTTATAGACTTTTAAAATTAGAATGCGTGATAATTTTTTTTCAACGCGATTGTTTCTATAATAGAGTTGATAATTCAGAATAAAGATAATACTTTTTTAGAGCTATTCTCGAAAAAAACTTAAGCTATTAATTCCCGAAAGAAGCGTTAAAAAGCTTTATTTTATTTCTTTTAGAATTTTCTTGATTTTAATTTAATAAATTTGTATTTATGTGTTTAAAATTGAATAACTCTTTGAATTTATTTGAAGTAAAACAGAATTTTGACATTTTTTTTTATTTCATTTTGAAGAGTGGAATATCATTATCGCTGTTAAATTTGTGAATTTATTTTATAATTCAATATTATTTACTTTTAATAATATTTCGTTATAGAAATGTTAAACAAGTTAATAACTCTCGAAGGAACTTTTTTAAAACTCTTTTTTTAATTCTTTCTGTGTTTTTACAAGATTTTTGAAAAGTATTTGTATTTTAAATCGTTATTATTTGCTCAAGTGTTTGATACCCCTTTCATTTTACATTAAGCGGACAAATCTTTTCAAGAAATTTCATAAATATTAATAATAGGAAAATACGTCTTTTTTTAATATTTAAATTCATTTGCTAGTTATTAGAAAAAATTATTGTAAAAATATTTTTTCCTTTCTATTTATATTGTCAATAAAATAATTTCTTTATCCCCCCCCCCCAAAAATCCTTAATACCTTTGTTTCTTTTAGAGGTATATCTGTTTTCATAAGATCGTATCGTTCACATGCGTGGCGAGTCAATTCTAACAGCTCATGTATTTAAAATTCAATTGGTTTTATTTTATGTTAGTCGAAAACATACATATATATATATATATATATATATATATATATATATATATATATATATATATATATATATATATATATATATATATATATATATATTCACTCATTTTAAGCTTTACAAACTTCTAATGCATAGCTAAATTTATCAGTTTTCCTTTTTTTTTTTTTTTTTGACTTCGTATAAAAATTCAACTCGCCTATTTGAGTTCAACAATTGAATTCCATTGGTCTGTATTTCAAAATATTAAGATTGAAAAAAAAAAAAAAAAACCGCACATCTACTTTTGAAATAAGGGCACTTCAGTTTCCATTCAATAAGAATCAGGTAGAGAGCGTCATTTCAATGAATAATTGAGCACGTTCAAAAGGAAGCAAATATTGTAAAACAAAAAAAAAATCTCTTCAACAAATTTTAAGCAAAGTACTTACAGCCGTGTCACACCTCTCGTGAGATTGGCTTTAAACTCCTTGACCCCTGGTCCTCTGCAGGCGCAAACAATTTCTTCCGGCAGAACCGGATCCCTGTGGCACTTGCAACCGTTCAGAGGCATGTTCCCCGGCACAAAGCCCCCCCGTCCCATCCTGTAGTGTCGGAATCCCGCAGAAATGTTGGACCTCTCGAGTTCTCCGAAGAGGAATTCCGAGGTCTCCTGAGACCAAGTGACCAGCACTTGGAGCAACAGCAAAAGCAGGCGGGAAGTGGTGCTACGCATATTTTGCAATGCCCGGTGTTTGCCCAGGCGCGGTAAGAAAAGTTGTTGTGCTCTGTTTGAACGGGACTTCTGGAGTGATTGTACCAACACGTGCTTCCACGGCAAATGTCCGATGAGTTGTGAGATAGGGGGACTCGGAAGCGCGGGAGAAAGGATGGAGATTATCGATTTTTCGCGCCGAGAATGGGGTTTGCGGAGTAAAGAGGGCGCGCTGTTCAACAGGTGAAAAGGAGTGTTTGAGGTGATACAGTAGGATTTTCAAACTTTTGAACTTTCTGAAGTTGGTGGAATTTCTGTTTGATATGTTTGTCGTTAATAATATAAAAGTGCGTAAATGGGTTTGAAGTCGTTTTCTCCCAAAATATTGGCTAGATGCGGGTCTGATGGAACGCTAACCATTAACGTTTTGCGAGACAGCATATTGAAAAAAAATTATTCTATGAAAAAAGTGTTTTAAAGTGATATGTAGAGAAAGTTTCATTAAGTAAATTAGAATTAAATAGCGTTTATTTAAATAAGGTATAATTTAATATGAAGTAATGTAACGAGATAAACATTTATATTTCGTTTTAAAAATAATAAACTATGTAAAACACACAGCTTCTTAAAATTCACCTAAATATTAATTAATTAATATTCATTCATATTAACATTAATAATAGTTTCAGGTCTCATGGAACGCTAACCTTTGACGTTTTGCGAGACAACATATTGAAAAAAATTTATTCTATGAAAAAAGTGTTTTAAAATGATACGTAGAGAAAGTTACATTAAGTAAATTAGAATTAAATAGCGTTTACTTAAATAAGGTAAAATTTAATATGAAGTAATGTAACGAGATAAACTTTTATATTTCGTTTTAAAACTAATAAACTATGTAAAACACACAGTTTCTTAAAATTCACCTAAAAATTAATTAATTAATATTCATTCATATTGACATTAATAATAGAAACTGTGAGCAACTGTGAGCATTTTCTATTAGTTTTATATAAGTTCCATTTAATTTGTATATGTACTGTAAATTTAAACATTAATTTTACTCATTTAATGAGAAAAGTGTAGAGTTAATTTAATTTATAGGTTAATTATTTCATATGTCCGAGGTCTTGTGTCGGAGATGCTGTTGCTTTTCACCAAAATTTTCTAAATATATACTTTTTCTGTTCTAGCGCCATTTTAAACATTATTATATGTATCGGATTCATTATTTTATTTAAGAGTATAATGGTAAACGTTAGGGTACTGCAGGATAAGCTTCATTGTTAAATAATGCTTCAACTTTTGTGATAT
The DNA here is from genome assembly GCA_907164885.2 of Dolomedes plantarius. Classification (NCBI taxonomy): domain Eukaryota; kingdom Metazoa; phylum Arthropoda; class Arachnida; order Araneae; family Dolomedidae; genus Dolomedes; species Dolomedes plantarius. Next base: position 39,792,918 of record OU015498.1, read on the forward strand.
GAATATTGATTTTGTATTTAAAACAAATATCTTTAAGAATAATAAAGAGATATTTGCATATTTCATTAATGACTGTTAAGGCTGCTTTGTACTAACACTATTGTATTTGCTCACCTCAAAGTTAAAATGTGGTGAAAATTTGTCTACTATTTACAGCTACAAAAATGCTGATAATGAAATAAAAATTTTATTTTAAGTTAGCCTGAACTTTTCTGTACCTTGCAACAGGATTCGTTTTATAAATTTCGTCCACCAAAGGAATTTATAAGCGTTTAAAACACACTATACCAGATTTTTTTCCTAAAAAATTTAAACTTTAAAATGCTATTTGCATTTAAAAAAGTCGAAAAATGCCCTAATGTGTAAAATTTGTTTCTCTATTACGGAGTACAATTTTTGATACCTTTCTTAACCTTTTCCTTACGGTCTGGGATAGCATGTATCCCAAGAATGTATATATATATATATATATATATATATATATATATATATATATATATATATAAGCCCGTTAATGGCCGGTCTTACAAAGGGGTTAGGAAATTTCTAAATAAGGATTCGGAAAAAAAGACCCCGTACGCTAAAGGTTAATATTACATGTTTCAAAGTTCTGTATTCACAAGTTCCATACTTATCAGCGATTACCGTTGGAGCTTGTAATTTTCAGAGTTAAAATACCCTCTCTCAAACTATTTAAGTGTATAATATTTCACTCAATAATTTTGATTTCAAAAAATCTTTCAGTGCTTGTTTGAGACAGAAAAAAAGTTATCTAAAATTAAGAACCAAACAGCTTAGTAACAAAAATAGTTTAATCTTTTGCTTAGTTTATACAGTTTTTCGATAACAGCTGTGATCCTTTTCTAAACTACTCTGAAGGCTAACTATCTATATTTTGAAGATTTAAGTAAGACGTATTAAAAAAATATCCCCGCAAACATGCCCTTGGGGGAGAGGTCACTTTTACAGGATGCCATAAGTTGATTATGATTCACAAACATTAAATAAAAACCGCGAGAATAAAATTCTCGCGGTTTCCGAAATCTTTTCATAAACGTAAAATAGAATTAAATTATAGACTTTCAAACTTAATGCATTCCAAACAAGTATTGAAAATTTAAGAAATATTGTTCTGCGTCATTTGTATAAATTGAAATTAACTAATTTATCAAATTATCCCAATAAGTTTATATTTAAATGCAGTACGGAAATTAGATTGAATTTTTAAAGTTAGAAGAAAAAACTATCAAAAAATATTCAAAATCTGTTTGATCCGCAATCCTAACAAGCAACAGTAAAAAATATCAATTTATCGTATGTTTTAAGCTGCTGTGTACAAACCCTACTGGATTAACTGACCTCAATGTTATATGCTTTGGAGAAAATTTGTTTAAGCTTAGCCGACTTTTTAAAGTTAGAAGAAAAATTTATCAAAAATTTATCAAAAATTTTTTAATTGAGCAAATTTAATTTTTTTTTTAATTTTTGAACTCCGCAATAGAGAAAGGAATTTTACACCATGGAACATTTTTAATTTTTTTTAAATGCAAATAATATTTTTAAATATAAATGATTCGGGGGAAAATTTGGTATAGTGTGTTTTAAATCTCATTAATTTCTTTGGTGGACGAAATTTATCAAATGAATCCTGTTGCAAGGTGCAGAAAAGTTTTAGCTATCTGAAAATATAATTTGTATTGAATTATCAGCATTTATGTATCTGTAAATAGTAGACACATTTTCTCCGTAGCTTAATATTAAGTTGAGCGAATCCTGTAGGGTTAGTAGACAGCAGCCCTAATCAATAATGCATTGCTAAAATATTTGTGCCACGTTAAATACTATATCGTATGTTACTATCCAAGCATTCAGCCTACGAAAATTTTGATAATTTAGTTTTCTCCCTTCAGTTCTTTTCCTCTTTCTCATTAGGTTTATTTATTTATCACAAATGCCAGGCTTTAACAATTAAGTCCTTAACCTCCTGGCTTCCCAATATTTCTTTACAGTACATTTAAAACTATTAAGAGGACAAGGGACCTACAAACTCGATTTTTCTTTTATTTTCAATTTTTAACTCTATATACTAAATGAGAATAATTAATTTTCTTTTTTACTTCATTGAAAACCCTTAGAATTCAAAATAACGATTTTTTTGCAGAATAATGACTGTTTTTCAAATTTTTTTTCAAAAATGCTAACGGTTTTCAAAATGCTCTATGCGCATTCTATATTAATTAAAGTCTTTAAATTTTTTATTATAAGTTTATCATATGTATATAAATATAAATGTGCGTTTAATTTTTTTTGTAGAAATCTAAAGTCTTAAATATTTTTTTTTTATTCTGACTGCTATTTTTACTTTATTTTATGCTGTTTTTACTTTTTTTTATAGTCTGTAAATTTGAAAAACATTTGCAATTTCAAAGAATTATGCACAGTTTTGTGACAAGCACTTCAATTAATAATTAAGAGAAATTTGGAAGATATCAGAAGAAAATGGATACGCATGTAGCCTTTTGAAAAATTCTAGCAATTTTGAAGAATTTTTTGATAAATAGTTCTAACTCTTCCACAAAATACTTATTTTGAATTCTAAGTATCCTCAATGTAGCAGAAAAGAATATTAATTATACTCATGTAAAATAGTGAAAATTAAAGAAGAACGAGATTGAAGGTCTCTTGTTCCCTTAAGGGGAGTGGTCACTTTTACGTACTTTTAAAAGTATCATTTTTAGAACTATATTCGATTGTATGTAGTACTCATGATTTTTGCATAATTTACATGAAATTTTTTGAGTAACTGCCTATAATACTATTTATTGTATATGCAATATTTCAAGGTAATTGAAAATATAAAATTATTTTTTATGCATAAAAGGTGAATATTTTTTAAATCGAACATTTTGCAGTCAACTATTGTGCGCATTCCGTCAAAATTAATTATTAAGGTACAGTAATAATTGATTACTATATGTGATTACAATACTTCAGACAACAATATCCACCAGCATTATTCTAAAATATATTAAAACGTTTTAGTACGTGCTATTTTTAATTAGAAATTTCAAAAATGACTGAGTAAAAGCTTATAAAAAATTCTTTACAAAAATTAAAATATGTTAAGGTTAAAAAATGTAGGTGGATTTGGTTGCCTGAAGTATTGTAATCACATATAGTAAACAATTATAACTGTACTTTAATAATTTATTTTGAAAGAATGCGCACAGTAGTTGACTGCAAAATGCTCAATTTTAAAAAAATGATTCAGCTTTTATGCATAAAAAATAATTTTATATTTTTTAATTACCTTGAAATATTGCACATATAATAAACAGTATTATAGGCAGTTACTCAAAAAATTTCATGTAAATCAAGCAAAAATCATGAGTAGTACATACAATCGAACATAGGTCTAAAAATGATACTTTTGAAGGTACGTAAAAGTGACCACTCCCCTTAAGTGAAGTGCACGTGTCAATGGGGCAATTGTCCATCAGGTGTGCAGAATTACAGAGACAGCAGGCCGGGGAGCCCTTTAGTCCTATTTTAAAAAGATAGCAATTGTGACAATCGTGTCCTGTTAAAAGACGGAAGGTGGCAACAACAGGACAACGTGGAAGATCCGGGATCGGCGTTCCACTATTACAGACACGTTCCCAGGCCTTTCCCCTAGCTAATGTAGATATGTCCAATTTAAATCTTTTCTCAAATTTTATTTTAATGAGAAGTTTAGCTGAATGAAAAGTCAAAGGATTATTTGGCCTCTTTTCTCATGAGATGAGACACGGTAATTGAATAATTCTCCACTTACAAACAAACAAACAAACAAAAGTAAATAAGGAAAGAAAGCTGACTTGGCTGATAAGAGCTTTAATGTTCTGGTTGTTTTATGGTGTACACAAGAAACTGTGTACTCCATAATCTGGATTAGCAAAAAAAACATAAAATTTGTGCTCAAAACATGCTTATTATTTCAGCCTCATACTATGCAGTATAAATATCTTAAGTGCCCTTGCAATGCTAAATTGCTTCCATTATCCATCACCAAACTTTGATGCTTTACATCATTTTCCGTTACTACATCAATTCGTAATCGGAATTTTACAAATACTGTGTTTGTAAAATATTTCATAACTTAATTTATAATGCATTCAATGGAATAAAACTAAATATAATACATATTCTTTATGCTCAGATACACAATCTAAGGGCATAGTCCAATAAAAAAGAATAGAGTAAAATAATCAAAGCCTTAAACGTATAAAAACTCATGACTATAGTAAATACATAATTGTAGAAAAAACATCGACTGTAATGTGCTTTCTGTCTTTCCGGAATTCATTACTTATGAACTTCTGATCTTTTTCACCCTGTATTTTGGGATTGACTGCACTAGATTCGGATAGATAGTGCAGTAGATTACTTGATTCCCATTTGGATTAATAAATCCTGTCACAAAACTTGAACTATATATACAGGGTGTCCAGTGAAGAAGGCCCTGATTTCAAAATTAAAAATCTCGAAAACAAAGATCTGTAGAAGAATGCAACAAACGGTATATTTATCGTGAAAGCTGTAAGAATTTATATACTAATTTTCAAAATAGTTACAAAAGCTGCTAACAGATGGCACTATTAGCCAAATTTACTGCAATTTACTGGCGCAGGCATGGATTGGTCTCCATATTCGGCGGACCTGAGTCCTTGTGACTATTTTTTGTGGAGCACATTAAACGATACTGTCTACAGGACCCATCCCACCCCGCTGGAAGAGCTTCAGTCAGCGATCTGTTGGGCAGCTGAATCGATTTCTGTTGAGCCACTACAGGGTGTAATGGCAAATTTTATTGTTCGTTTGCCCCACCTCCGTAGAGCGAATGGTGGGCATTTTGAAAAGATTGTGATGTAGTGATTTCAAAGACTGCTTGCAAAGAGTACGAGTTTATTTATGCATGCTGATACGAGTTGTAGAGCGCCATCTGTTTGCAGCTTTTGTAACTATTTCGAAAATTGGTGTATAAAATTCTTAGAGCTTTCACGATAAAAGTACCGTTTGTTGCATTCTTCTACAGATCTTTGTTTTCGAGATTTTTAATTTTGAAATCAGGAACTTCTTCGCTGGACACCCTGTATTTACCCTTCAATTTACAAAGAATTGAAATTAAAACTATACACATGAGATCTGAATACAATTCTGAAAGTTTTAAACAATCTAATCATTTCAAGAGAAAGGCCTTTGTATCTGTTTATACTTCACTAGATATATATGATTTGATTTCTCAGAGGGATGACGCTTCATTAGAATCCAAATATCTCTAAAACTATTGAATTAACAGAATAAGTGTACGCAGAAAAATTATCAGTTTTCGAAGCTCTTTCTAAATATGTAACATTTATGTACTTTCATGAGAAATAAAAATACACCGATTCCTGTATTTGTCGGTCATTTTTTTGGAGGATGAGTCCGCCCGGTCGCGTTACGGTCACGTGATCTCGACAAACCCTTCTGTTACTTTATTAATATAGATATCAAATCTACTGATTCCTAGAAAAAACAGTAAAGCTTGGTACTTAATAGGTTACGTCACAAATCTATAATCTGTACAATATTGCGAATTTGGCTGAAGAAATCAATGTAATTCGTTGAATTATTTCGTTAACAAAATTTTGCTGTCGTTTACGTCGCATATAAAAAGTCCCTTTATTGTATATGTTTTAAGAATCAATATGCTTCTTTGTTTTGTGCGTTCACGTAATAATTTCGGATATCTAATAAAGAATTTAGTATGGAGAAAGTAAGTTACTATTTAAGGAATATATTCCTTAAAAACCTGATGTAAGTTAAGTAATATGGAATCCCCCATAAACGAAATGTGCAGGCGCAAAATATTTATGAATAAACTATAGAATTGAAAAAGTACCGGTCCTTAACTTTTAAGTTTTCTTTATACATGTATGCATGGAGATATTAGATATTGTACCATGAGTATTTCCAACACCTTCTCTCAGCGGAAAATATCTTAGATGTATTTTAAATATTTTACCAGTATTAATAGCAAAAGAAAAATTGTAATTTGATGCTAATGATGTTAAATTTTGATAACGGCTATTATTCAAATATAATTTGTGATTCTTGAATGTGTATAAGCAATGGCAGTTTAAATTCAGAAGAAAAAATTGTTAATATATTATATTTATTTTCGATGATTCTCTTTAGTTGTATGCAAACATCTAAATATTTTGCAAATTATATTTTCTTTTAGCCTGAAAAACCTTGCAAATAAATGATATATAAAAATGTAGTTTCAATAAAATAATTTGCATGATGATTATGTGTTATTTAATTCTAAACATATATTTTTATAAGATATACATATAACTTTTAAAGAAAAATCTTAATGCAAATTAAAAATATTGGAAATTTTATGCGTAACTTTTAATGTAGTCTTTAATTAATATAATGACTTCAAGCTTTAGATTTATAATTTAACTTGTAAGGAATTTCTAAGAAGCTGCAAATTGATAAATCCTCATTCAATCTATCTATGTAAAACTAATTACGACAAAATGAAAACCGTTTATGAGTTTTATATCTACCTTTTAAATATTTTAATGCTTAGAAAATTTTTGATTAAGTAAGCAAAAATAAATTTCGAGCGCTCTATATGAACATCTCAAAAAGCGCTTGTCATACGAAATTTTCTCAGCCTCCATCAGTGACGTCACAGAAGCGCGAATAGTCTTTCCGTTGAGAGAAGGTGTTGGTATTACCCATTTAACATCTTCAGATATTTATATGATTATAAGTGTGGCGCCCTCTAGTGCCATACATGCAAGTGACAAAAGAAAGTCAGGGAACTTGTCAAAGTATCGAAATCTAGGAAAATAGAAATTAGCAAAAACCGGAAAGTTAAATATATTAAAAAAAGAAAAAACGAAAAGAAGAACCTAAAAGTTAAAAGCAATTAAAAAAGATATTTCCAGTTTTTTTTATTTTTTTCTAATCATATATTTTTATAATAAACAAAAAAGTTTTCTTTCATAATTATGAATATAAAAGGCAATTTCCATTTTAATTCTATTATAATTCTGCTTTCATTTGTTATTTTGTACATAAAGAGCTTTTTTTTTTCCACTATTATCTTTTCCACTTTTTTTTACTCTTCATCTGTCAATAGTTTTCGCTGAACACTTTTAGATAGTGACATATTTCGTTGACATATTTCATGACATTATAAGACAAAAGATTATGAAATTTAACTTTTTAAAACTTAAAGAGACCAGAAGGCGTATCGTTATGACGTATATTAATTAAGTCAGTCTGTATGTTTACTTGTTTCCTCTCTAAACTTAAAGAATTTTCAGTAAGACTTAAAATACAGTGTTTTTAAGTAAAAAAAAAAATGTGATAGATACGATTATTTTTAAACTTAAATAATTACAAGATAAAAAGAACTTTTTATATACTACGATTTTAAATTTTCTGTTGAATCATATAAACTTGACAGTTTTATGTATTCCACAAACCTTCACTTAATTATAATTAAGTGAAAAGAATATATTCTTTTTCACTTTCTTTTATTTAATTTTAATCACTTTTTAGTCGTTTCCACTATCCACAGACTTAATAAACTGCTAACTTTTATACTTTTTGTAATTTTTCTCACAATATTTTTGTAAACAAACTAAATTCGTATGTATTCTGTTTTCAAAATCGTCAAACGCCATTACGCAAAAGTGCAAGCATTGAATTTGATCGAAGCGTCACCTTGCGGATTTTTTCCGAACTAACTCTCCATGCAAAACAAAATTAACTGAAAATGAATTCATACTGCTTAAAGATGGCTAAAAGTATTAAAAGAATGCATTGTCATCGTGTTCTGAGCTATTCTAAAAGTTTCAAATGTCTAGCTAGTCGGGAAGTTAGTTAAACATCGATTGCAAGATTTGTACTGGACTGCACAAACAAGAAAGCGAGTTATTAAAAACGTGGTAAAAAGCATGCAATTTTATTTTGAAGATTAAAAAAAATAATAAAGGACTTTCCTTTTTTTTCTTCTCAAAAACCTGAATACTTTGTTCGTAGTTGAATATGATAATTCAAGATTCAGCTTGTCTTTATTTAAAAATTAAAATAAAGCTCAACTTTTTCTAAAACCAAAGCTTTATCAACTAAGCTTTAATAGATCTCTATCGGACTTTAAGTTTATCCATCTAAAATTTATAAATGTATTCTATAGATATGGTAGCAGAACTCATTATACCAGTAGCAGGCCCTGATTTTTCATTAGGCCTAGTAGGCCCGGGCCTAGAGGCCACCCAAAATTTTTATTTTAAAAGAAAAAATTCCCAATTGAATTTTTTTTTATTTTACCTTTTTAATAGCAATTTTTTTATATATCCTTACAAATTTGATTGATAGGTTCGTCATATGTATAGTTATAGTGTATATAAGGGATTAATAAGGTTTTCTGGTTGCATTGTATTGGTGTTTTAATGATGAAGTTAATATGTTGTATAGCTTTTTGTTATTTGATAATGTTCTAGGCTTCAACGCTTCAAATAGCCAATTCTTGGTAAAATGGTACTTTCACAATGATTCAGGATTATTTTTTTGGGGTCAATTTTGGAAAATTTGCGCCCACATCAGTGTTAGGGGGACCCCCATCCCGAGTTGTGCCTATAGTCAAGAATTTTCTAAATCGGGCCCTGACCAGTAGCTCCAAGCTTTGTGTCCACGAACCCTCGGCATTCTCACGTGTCACCAAATAATCTTTAAGTGTATTCATATATAGATACTTATAAATAATGAAAACAAACTGAGTTACCAAGCGAAAACTAAATAAAGCGTTTCGTGATTTTTGGACCGGCTACATTTACAGAGCTCATGCTTTATGGTTCCTTACAATTTCTATTAACCAAAAGTCTTCCTAAATTTGTTATCAGTATGGATTTTAATCCTCGATATATTAGGGAAAACAATGTTGTTTCTTCTTCACTTATGAACAATCTCACTTCATGTTCCGATAGCTGGAAAATTAAGATAGATGCCTGCACCTTGCCCTTTGGTTCATAATTGCACAGTGCAACTACGGGTTAACATAACGGGAACAAGAAATTAGGTCTTAATTGGTTCTTACCAGCCCGATGTACACTTTTAGACCAAAAAAAACGACGCACCAAGAAGGGGTAATGCAGATTGGACACACATTGATATGCATACAGGTTTCGACAGAAAATGCAAAATTTTAAAGTTTCGCGGCCAGTGAATGTACCTGTGACGCTGAAGTGCATCTTAACTGCGCAACTGGCAGGATATTAATGAGGAGAAATTTCGATTCCAGGTCATAAATTGTCCAGGTCATAAACTAACAGAAAACCTGTTAATTTTTTCAGGGCCCAATGTCTCTTTTCAATTGACTGGAGTCGTTTGCATTTCACATACATTCTGATGTCGGCCTTTAGAGAGTAAGACAAGATAGATGTCTAGTCGAAATATTAACATAATGACAGATATTTTCAGGAGAAAATTCAGAACTAAAAGAAAAGATTGAAGTATCATGTAATCATTCAGATTTTACAAATTTACAAGAGTTAGAATGTGGAACCTCTACTTCAGAGCAACAAGTCTAATTGTAAACTTGACATTGACAAATAACGTCGATAAAAAGCAATCATATATGCTGCTCAGTTACGGAAAAAATCGTATTCTTTTGCATGATAATACTGGTGTTTTAACAAGGCATTCTTTGTTAAAGTAAGATTCCCACATTCATTTTAAAAGTGGTGTAGTTTTATATGATTATAACATATTTTTAAATTTCAAATTGCCAAATGGGTAAATGTGGAGAACATGATGCGATTTCCCGCCAAGCCATTTTTGCTCAAAATATTTGGCATGTTTTGTGGGTTTGCCATAAAGAGCAGTGTTAATGTACACCTCATGGTTCTTCGATATGTAATGTCACATTGGTGCCATCTCGCCACAGGTTGGCGACCGTATCATGTTCTTCAAATTAACCGCCAAATGTTATTAAAGTTTATCAATTACAGACTGTAAAATAATGGTTGGAATTTCTTTGAGCCTCGAAAGTTTCGAAAATAGTGTTTGACCAATTGTCACTGGGCGACTGACGTGAACAAGAGTTAAAAATCCATTATTTTATTGAGGAGCAGTTAGTTTTCGACAAGACGTATTCCTAAACGCCCGAAGAGATCTCCCATTAGACAGTCTCATTATATCTCATCACATTCAGAAAGAATTTAAATCGATCTTCCAGATATTCTGTTGAATGATTTTTACTCACTTTCCATTAAACAATAGGGTGGACAACAACGAAATGAAAAACAATGAACTTTTGACTAAGGATATTCTTATGTTATTAACATTGGTTGTAATTTAACATTTACCTTATAATATCAAATTCTAGCAAAATAACTGTTGTTTACATGCCTTATTAAAGAACATACAATTTTACGAGTAATACGAGAAAAATAGTATTTTTAAAAAAATGAAATTTTGTCATAGGACATTCTTAAATTATTTACACAGTTTGTAATTTTACATTTAGATCAAAATATCAAATTCTAGCAAAATAACTGTGTTTACATGCCATATTGAAAAAGATACATTTTTATAAACGATGATTCAAGAAAAATAGTATTTTTATAACAATGAAATCTTGTCTTAGGACATTCTTATGTTATTAACAATAATTGCGATTTAACATTTAGAGAAAAAAAATTTAAAATTCTAGCAAAATAAATTTTGTTTACATGCCGTATTTTAAAAAGACACATTTTTGTGAAATATGATTCGAGAAAAATAGTATTTGAATGCATTGCTTTTATATAATATTTTGTATTTGATTTTTATACATTCATTTTTTTTCAGTACGTTAAAATTTTTTGAAATAAATGCTCTATTTTAAAGGTTTGGAATAATAATTAAGCAAATTTTTAATTTATGAGGATTTAAGAAATTTAAAAATTGCATTTTTTTTTCAATTCAGGGGACTTCGTGCAGGCTAACTTCATTTTGCTTACGCTTTTGTTTTTTTTAGTCGAATCTCTTAGATTAACAACAAAAATTAGTTCCACGGATTTCCACGATTGATAGAATCTATTGTGCAAAAATATCGCATTTAATCAAATGATGAAAAGTAATTCTTTCCTAGAAATGCGAAGATAATTTTATCCAGAATGAAATTTTTTTCCCTCCTTCCGAGAAATGGATATACAATCACAATATGCAGCTACGAATTTTAAAATCTTTCAATTCAGAATATTTTACATGAAACAGGCTTATTTGTAATCAAATACTTTATTCGTCGAGAAGACTTCTCAGAACTAATAGTCACTTCATATGAAATCAAAAGTTATACAAAAGCGTCTGTAATGTGATATTTGTTCAAAGTTAATTTCAATTTACCTAGAAAGTAAAAAAAGGTATTGATTGCCGAACGACTGACATAGCTTTCATCTTAGGCTAAGATACGCCCACATGGTATATGTCATGTGGGCGTCCATATATACTAACCAGTATGTAGTGGTTAACGTTGTAAGCTTCCACGCTATGGGTTTGTCTTCAGTTCCCGAGTATAGGCCTGTTCACATAGGATACGTCAGCGTCAGAGTAAAAACTTTGGCAATCATATGCCAGTCATTGACCCATTTAACCAATCAGCATCAATGGAATCTTTAACATTGACGCTGACGGATTCTATGTGAACAGGCCTAAGGCTTGCACGCTGCGGTGTTGTGCTCTTAAAGAGAGCAATGTTGGCTTGCCTAAAGAGTGCTCCAGTTCTGGCACGGTGGTCCAGTTGGCAAGAGCAGCGGGCCAGTGATCTGACGTACCTGGTTCGATGCTCATCGCTGCAAATCCACCACCGTGTCACTAATGGTGGCCGGGGCATGAAAAATAGGTCATGGCTGCAATGTCCTTAAAATTATCAAATTTACCTCTGGAGGTGCGGGGTCAAGTGTTCCGGTCTCATCACTTGACTCGTTTCAAAATTACGGGACCGGTCATTTAGCCAAGTTGGACTCCGACCCTTGCGGTGCTAATTCAAAACAGGAGCCGCCTCTTTCAGACCAGTAGTCTATTAGGACCTGGTAAATGGAACCTCCAACCAGGGGGTATTAGCAACAACAACAACAGTGCTCCAGTAACAAAGTAGCCAACAAGAATTCACCCTGTTCGTGGGTCGGCTGTCTTCAAGTGCCTGCCGCATTAGAGGAAACATAAAAGTCCGTTTCTAGGTACAATCGCATAGCATGTATGCGTGTGTCATATATACGGCCGTAATTATGAAGATATTTCAGAAGTGTTCATCATCCGTCGAGAAATTCATGGCAAATATAGACCTTGAAAATTGAATGCGAATCTGTGTAGCTACTGAAGGAATTTTCGGTACTATTTTGATAAGCCTACATAAATACGTCTGCCTATAACACAAACTGTCAGGGTAAATCTCAAACATTTTTTGATAGATAGTTAGTGGAAAAGACTTTGGAAGCGCTTGCGCAAACACAGCACCTATAACAGTAAATATTGTTAGGGAAGCAGCAAATATTCTCTTTAAATAGCGAAAAGTAAACTTTTTGTATTTTGAAGTCAATAGAGATTTTCTTCCTCGGAAACAGAGACAAATAACACTACTAGAGTAGGTAAAGAGAGATAAAGAAGTGCGAAGAAAGTGTTGACAACAGAGAAACTGAGAAAGGCAGAGTTGCCAACACGTGAAACGGAAAAAAAGAAGAAACCATAGATTGAGAAAAATTAAAAGCTACCAACCTGAAGTAACATAATGAAAAGAGCTGTCGCTAAACAAATGCTTAGCATCACGAGTTGTGAGAATATATTCAGAAAAGTTCAGTTTTCAGAATTCGAACTGCGAATGCAACTAACACGAGCAGCTGAAAAATTAATTTTCTGACAGGATTCCAAAGAGAATAAGGCGATAAAAAAGCAATTTGGAAACTTCTTTAAGTTTACTGTATTTTGAGTTGAAACTTAAGGACCCTTCTAATCTAGCAACACTGTCAAGCCTTCTTTCACATATAAAAAATAAATGCCCTTTTTTGTCATAAATGATAGAGAAAAGTCAACTGAACCATATGATAAAAGGAAAAATCCTCAGTTGAAGAAGTCACTCTAGTTTTCTTGAACTAAAAAGAGCCTTTTGAACAAATTGGATTTATACCCATGACTGAAGGCAAGAGAACGCAAGTTTTAAAAATCAGAGGTAAGAAAAGTCGAGTTCAGCACATTGCCTGTATATAGTACAGAAGTTTCGGCTCAAAACCCATTATAGCTATGTAAACAAAATTGAAAAATTCAAGTCTTCTATTGCCCCCATTCTTTTTATTTAAGTCACCAGTTTAATTTTTTTCTGATTCATTTATCATTTATAATTTCAGCTTCATTTCTGAATTGAATTAAATAGAAAATTTTCTTCCTCATTCTGTAAGATAACGATAGTTCTCCCTCTTATACTAATCTTAGTTTGAAAAACTATTATGTATTAATTCCCTTCCTTCTCGCTCCCGTCAAATTTACGGGTCGAGGTTTCATCCTCTTTTTCTCGTGCCCGTGAATTTCCGGGCTGGAGTGTTCAAAGTAACTCACAAAAAAGATCAAAAACAATCTACACTCATGTCCATAATTAAGAATAAAGCCAGCTCCGGCAAATAAGGTTCAGAAACAAAACAAACGGGACTTATTCATAAATCCCATTTATTAAATAAAAGATAAAGAACAAAAAAGATGTGGTATGTATGATCCATTCATAAAAACTACGATTTTTGCTCCCTGGAGCAATTGTAAAAAATATCTCCTTTACAAAAACTTAATATTACATGGTTGTATGATGGTTAATACATTGTATGTCTCCCATGCGTGAAATACAGTCCGTACAACGGCCTAGGCATGCTGAGTATCAAATTATCGAGCTTATCTTGGGGAAGACTATCTACCCAGCAAGCAATGCTCTCCCAAGGTCCGGTACACATGTAGGAGGTGGTTGACGGGCTGCAACTCATTGTTCAAGCATGTCCCACACATGCTCTAATCTCTAATGATTTAAATCAGGTGAGAATGCTGGCCATTCCATACGGGTGATATCCTGAGATTGAAGGCTATCGTTTTACAATGTTGCGCGGTGATGGACGGGCGTGTCCTCCTCCATAAACATAAATTCTGCGCCCATGGCACCCCTAAATAACGTACATGTTTTTCCGAATGATGTCCCGATAAATGTGGCCTTCATGGTTACCGATTGAGCATGCAGATCTGTTCTGGAGCCCAGTTAATTCCACCCCAACGAGCAATAATGAACCACCGTAACGGTGTACGTTCAATTATGTTATCTTGGTGGTTAACGGGTACCTGGCGTTCTCCATATGAAAGTCCGACGTGAATCAGACTGCAAGCTAAACAGGACTCGTCGGAAAACATCACACAAGCCCACGTGACGATATCACTATTGCAGGTTCTCTTACTGCAGGCTAATCGCTGCCGAGCCCAGTGAGTTGCCATGGAGCAGAACACATCTGAAGGCCTGCGAGCATATAGACCAATATTTCCCAAAGTCTGTACCGGTTCGCCTTGAAACTGTGGTACCCGTGGCTGTTAGATAGCTGACGAGCAGGTCGGATGCTGTGATCCGTCTGGTTCTTTTGGCAGTTACTGCCAAATACCAGTTTTCATTCGGCGTTGTAACTCGGGGGCGACCTGCACTGTAACATCTACTGACATTTCCATCATCTACAAATCGTTGCCAAAGCCTAGAGATGACACTTGGGCAATTCCAAGTTCCTCGGAAACTTTATTCGGAGTACGCCCATATTCCAAGGCGGCCGATAATGCTACCACGTAAAAATCATCCACATGCGTCTTCTGTGTCACAACTATTCGGTTATGGCACTGAGCGGCTTACAGAACGTTTGTGAACAATTTTACTTCTTTGCACCCTTCCTTATATACCCCTCTCTACACTCTCGTCATTGTGACGTACTATCGCGCGTCATCTGGTGGACATCCGTAATTTACATATTATTCTTGAAGATGTGTGTGATAATTCTACAGGTGGAAACTTTTACTTTGAGTTCGATTTCCGTGTGATTCTGAATTATCCTTAATTTATGACATGAGGGTATTTCATTTACCTTGAAAACATGTTATTTCTTATTTACAATACAGATGACAGCACCAGTCTATTTATAATGTAATTGTCACAACTCATAAACTGCATGTGACGTTACTTCTCGTTAGTTACTGTTTTAGGATCTGGCAACATCTTTAAGATAGTAGTTTTAGAACAGAAAGTAAAGACACAGTTTTAACTTTACGAGTAGCTACGTAATCTATGTGGAGTTTTCAAAGCACTGTTTATTATGTAAATAGTCTATGGGTGTCATTTGTAGTTGTGTGTGATCTACGTTGTGTGAAATAAAAGCATATAAAATATAACGAAACTCTCCGTAAAACTCATCAGTAATGGGGATGGGTTTTTTTTAACTAGATGGGCAGATCAATAAATAAATGGAATCCCCCTGAAAAAATAGGCACAATTTTTTACTGTTTTCTAGAAAATTGTGCGAATCGTTAAGGGGATTAAATATATTACACTTATTATACTTTTCTGGTATTTTCATTCCTATTTCATATTGTGCTTTCACGACTTAATGGGTTCTCCTCAGTTTTGTGTCTCAAGTTCGTAATTCAACCGTCTACAGCTTCACTCCTGCGGAATGACAATAAACTCTCTAGACGCCATTTTGTTTGCCTCTGCTAAATCTGTAGATGATTTGGAACTTTCTTTTGTCTGTGCTGGCTTCTGAAATTCTTGAGTAGAGTAAACTTTTGAAACATGTGGTCTGGACCTAAGGTATCATGTTTATATGGTTGTATATTTAGTGATTCAAACCCTGATACTTCGGAATTTCAAATGTTAGACCTCGGTGAGTTACGGAATGCTGGATGATGCGTATCTGGAGAGGCAATTAGCAAAGTCTGCTTGTTGCGATAGCAGTAATATAAAAAATAATGGAAGTGTAAAAAAATAGGTTACACTCTAATACAAAAACGGTGAATGAAAGACAAAACTAACCGATAACTGCTGGAGATCAGTGAAATATGGAATCGAAGATAGAAACGGAAATCCATATCCTTATCATTCTTTTATCTAATGCATAGGCACTTGTCGTGAGACATTTGCCTTTCGTCATTCCCCCCGAAGTCTTGCTGGCTACTTATGGTGCTCTCATAATAAAGCCAATCCCATAATAAAGTCCCTGTGGACATATGAGGAGACAACACGGTAGCGACCAAGCCTTACTAGGCATTTGAGCCCAAGCCCACTGTGTTGAAGCTCACAACGATAACCAGTGTAACATGTGGGCGGCCCTAGTTTTAGCATAACATCGCAGTTGAATGAAGGTGAACAATGCGATTTCAGCCCGAACAGTTCAAGATCACCACATCACTGGTCTTCAAGGAGGTGTTGCAAAATGCAAACCATTCATAACAGCTTGGAATGCAAAGGATACGCGCGTCTGAACAAGTAAAACCATTCATACACTATTCATGGCTCACAATGATTAGAAAAAAATCTAAATATGGAGTGATACAGGAGACCAAATTTTCATATCGAGTTCTTTTAGTCAGTGGTCGAAACGGGAATATTCTTGTTTAAAGCAATGCATTCATTTAGAGAGTCATTCATCTAGAGTGCGACTCAACTACATTAAAAGTTTTAAAAGATATTCTATATGAATGAAGATACCTTCATAGTATTGACACCTAATCTTCAACAAAGTTATTCTCGTTTCAATCATGGTACAAAGAATTTCTAAACAAAACATTGGCTCTCTATCTGAAGTGGTTTAATGCAGACTGTATCCCGTGTTCTGAAGACTGCGACACTATCTATGACCTGAAAAATTAATCAATGAAAGAGAATCGATTTTCGAATTTCCGATATCCGTCCATTTACTTTTTTCCTTATTGTTTAATCCTATCGAGGCTTTTAACTTCAAAATTGGAGAGTAATTTTTCAGGACACAGTGTATTAGATTGCATTACAGGCTATTCTTTAAGCAGAGAGTTCGCAGGCTTATCACGTCTAGAAAAGTCTACTATCTGATGTGTAAAATTACCTTGTGTTCTTTCTAGATATAGAAGTGAAGACTAAAACTATGCTATTAAAATATCAGTTTAGTTTTTTTGTTTTCCGGGAAAAGAGAGACTGCTTCTAGGAATAGAAATGAAAATTGCTTTGATTTCTTTGCGAGTGCTCTTATATAAATATTAAAATATTAATCCTCAGTTTCAATCAGTACTGATGCTTGATATTATTACGACACTCCCATAGAATAGTTACCAAATGAAAGGAATAAACATTGAAATCTTCCCCTTAGGATACATGATATCGTAACAACTTTCGAGTAGACTTTTAATGACATATATTGTGCTGTATTTTAAAATATAAGTGAAACTTTAGGAAACATCCTTTTTTAATCTGAATATAATAATTTTTTCGCTTTCCAACTTGCATAATCCGAGAGCATAAAACGTAACTCATGAATACTCATTTAAATACTTGAAGTTACAGTGTAAAAAGAATGTTATTTTCGCAGAGAATGTGGGTGTTGATAATGAAGCTTTGATCTTTGTTAGCTCAGATGACTGTGAATTTGCAATGTGCTGGAATAAACTTTCAGTTTTATTTATCTTTCATGCTTCATTTTAACATCAGAGTATTTCAAGTGTTGCCATTTTCAACATTTAAAGAGAAATAACTCTGCGAAATATGATTGCTAAAATCTAGAGAAATTAATATTCACCTTTATATTGTTACGTCATTTATACTATTGCCGTTTGATTTTAGTCTTTAATGATTAAATATGACTGTAACTGAATCTAATCTCTAAATACGAATAAGCAAAAAAAGATCTCTTACAAAAGAATTTAGTTACAATAATATATTGCAAGAAAAACATTCTAAAATACTTCCGTATAAAACATTTTAAATACAATTTATGTAAACATCTTATTTAATTTTTTTCTCTTACGATACAAATAATTTAACCAAAATGATTTAGTCATTTTATTTCCATTTTCGATTGTGTGCATTTTACTGTAAGAATTTATTGATTTCCGTTTTAATGGAAAATTATTTATGCAAAAAGTCTTTGGCATTTTCAATGTAATACATTTTAAAGCTAATTGAGCTAATTTAAATGAATACATTTGGAAAAAAAATATTATATTTTTCTAGCTAATATGAAATTACAACATACATTTAAAAAAAAAAGGATTAATTCTTATTTTCAACTATTTTAAAAATGCTTTTTTTTCTATCATTAAAACACAGTAATTTTTAATACATGAATACGGACATTTTAAAATATGTTCATGGAATCACCTTTTGTGACATAACATTAAATAATGAAATACAAATTTACATTTAGTTATTATTGCTGAGTATTTTAATTAAATGATCTAAAGACAAGGTGGTTCAGAAATTTGACCTCATTTGAGATATAAATATTTTCAGCAACTACATTGTGCTAATCTAATAAAACTGAAGAGGTCCATTATTGGGTAATTGCATATTTATTTCTCAAAAAATATGAATGAGAAATACAAATGCGTGTGTATTCCACGAACAATTTTACAAATGTTCAATCTGCGTGTCTCCTGTGACACGTCAAGTATTTAAATATTTATTACCCTAATATGAATAAGAAATACCATGCAATGTGGATTCCATGAACAATTTTACAAATGTTCAATATGCGTGTCCCCTGTGAACGTCAAAGTATTTAAATATTTATTACCCAAATATGAATAAGAAATACAAATGCATGTGGGATCCCTCGAACAATTTACAATGTTCAATATGCGGGTCGCCTGTACACGTCAAGTAATTAAATAATTATTACTCAAATATGAATGAGAATACAAATGTATGCGGATTCCATGAACAATTTCACAAATGTTCAATATGCGTGTCGTCTGTGACACGTCAAATATTTAAATATTTATTACCCAAATATGAATGAGAAATACAAATTCATGCGGATTCCCTGAAGATTTTACACATGTTCAATTTGCATGTCGCCTGTGACACGTCAAGTAATTAAATAGTATTTAATATTTAACCCTTCAGCAGGCGCGCTAATTTTGGAATACCAGCAGGCGCGCGTGGCACGAAGTGCAACGTCTCTTCCAACCTTGATTATTACTTTTGTAATAAACTTCTTTATTCAAATTGAAAATAATGATTCTGCATTTTATGACAAGATATAAATGTTGATAATACTGGAGATCTATTTATAATTAAAGGCCAAAGAATGCATATACAATCGCCTTATTTCAAAACTGTCCAGTTTATTGGATCTAAGGACAACTTGCGAATGGATTCATATTATGTCCAAAACCTAAAATAAAAAACCAATGAGATTGCCCATCTTCGTGATATGCGGATACCCGTGTAATAGCTGCAACATATGATCGACTACAACAATTCCTTTCCTTTTTTCGAATTGTAATCCGACAATCGCTGGTTTACCACGTTAAATCCCGACTACAATGAATGGAAAGGAATACGTGGGTCAGAAATTCAGACCTGCGTTAGAAAGGGTGTAGCTATAAATAGAAACTGCTTAGAATATTCAAACCTTACATGTAAAAACGAACCATTCAAAATTACAAAAATGTTGCACTTTGTACACTGGCGCGCCCGCTCAAGGGTTAAATATGAATGAGAAATACATATGCACGTGGATTCCATGAAGCAATTTTACAAATGTTCAATATGCGTGTCGCCTGTGACACGTCAAGTAATTAAATATTCATTACCCAAATATGAATGAGAAATACAAATGCATGTGGAATCCATGAACATTTTACTAATGTCCAATATGCGTGTCGCCTGTGACACATGAAGTCGTATTTTATTCTGGCCAAACGCGTTGTAGCATGTCATAGTTTACCACAGTTGCCAAAACGGCCTGATTCTCCGCTTGAGTTACTGTGCATTTGAAGGAAGCGGGGGTACACAAACCACTTCTTTAACGTTCCCCCAGAGGAAAAATCACAAGGCGTCTAGTGAACGTGGTGGCAATTTTAAAAAAATAAAAAGAATGATATGTAAAATAACAAAATAAAAATTTGACGTGTTTACACACGTATATTAAAATATTAGGTCATTTAAATGGGCACTGGAAAAGTTATTAGATTGGGAAATAATGTCAAATGTTCTGAAACACCCTGTATATTTCCTAGATCCGAAGAAAAACTGATGAAAGAGCAAAACTGAGAACGATATCATAAGAATTTTTCCGCGCGGTTATAAATTGACACTAATGGGTATTTCTAAAGCATGTAAAAAATCATTCAATATAAAATCCATTTATTTAAACTATAAGTAAATAAATACCCATAAATTCTTAAAATTTACATGGATTATACAATATCCATTATATAATGTTTAAAGGGGATTCTTAATTGTTTTAATAAAATAATTATGAAATTAATATTTGATCTCTGAATTATTGGAGAAATTTATTCGAACAATGCTTAGGTTTATCACAGTAATATAGTGTCTCTAGTGTATGCTTCACTCTAACACTGTCTACTATAATTTTCCGATTCCGCTAAGAGCATTTTGGTGCACTGCTCAGAATTGTTTGCGTCCTAGCACCACTGTTGGATACAGCAATAAAACTAGATACTCGTCTATTTGCGTTTACAGGCCAATAGCTGCCATGATCTTCAGGTAGTGGCATCACTATATGTATCAACTTTTCAACGGGAAAGGAAGATACATCTGTAATGGAAATGTGACTTATAGATACAAAACATCAATAATACCAACTTAATACGACGAAAGAACATTTTTATATACCCCTTTGTTTTGTGATAGTGTTCGCCTTGTTTATAACTTTCCATTTGGAAGATAATATAAGATATATTATTTCCCATTCTTTCAGTTTAAATATTGCCAGCAGAAAACAAAATTAATAATAATAGTGACAAAACATCTAAACGTATAAATCATAAAAAGCAAAATAATTGATGAGTCTAAAAATATGAGGTGGGCAGCTGTAATTTAGGTTTAGTTATGTTTATTGCATTGTTAATTTATTTTTCCTTATATATTATGAATGTACTCTTCGTATGTACATATATTCAGTACAGTAAAGACATATATATATATATATATATATATATATATATATATATCTATATATATATATATATATATATATATATATATATATATATATATCATACAAAACCAAAAACGTTTTCTAATTTCGAAATCTTTTCAATTTCCTTTAAAATTATATGGGCGTAAGCAAACTAATTTCGTTTCGTTTTTCGTTTTATTGTGAGTGGCCTACAAACATAGTAGGCAATTGATATACCGTTCTTTTCGCCCCCAGATTCATGGGCACCTAAAATTCATAACAAGACTGGATTCCTATGCCCAGATACTGGGTCGACCAATAAATGCAAGTTGCACAGGTCATGTGACAGTATCTCTTGAAACTTATTTAAGCTCGGACACGCTTTTGAAGAGCCAATTTTTTTTGCTTGACTCTGTGCCTAGTAAAACTGCCCTGTAACCTTACTGCTAAAATGTCAATAAAATAATTCTGGCTACGACTACAGTGATACGACGTACCCTGAAACACCCCCATCCACGGTGAGTACCCACGGCATGTAACTAACTAACACACACACACCACACACACACACACACATATATATATATATATATATATATATATATATATATATCTATATATATATATATATATATATATATATATATATATATATATATATATATATATATATCCTTACGGAAATAGAAAAATATCCCTAGCAATGTTACTGCGTCAAACACCAGATGCTGAATAGTGCTTAATCAGTTTATAACTCGAACCATTCCTACATTTAAATAACGTGTCACAGAGGCCTATTAATGAATATATCACGTCGGCCAAAATTTCTTATGAGCATCAGTGTATACGCACTGTTGGAGGGACAGTTATCTCTGCAGATATTGTCGATGGTCTACAAACTATTTAGCTGGAATATATCCAATCTCGTAAAGCAACGATATATATCGATATTTAAAGCGCTGTATTTAAGTGAATTTCCACGGTTTGATATATTTTACTTCCTTCATCGGCCCCGTGATAATTGGTTTGATATTTTAGTAAATACGTAAAACAATGCGATTTTGAGGCTGGACTGATATATTATGAATTTAGTAGGACATTTTGACCTCATAAAATTTAAAAAGAAATCATTTTTGAGCGTTATTGATTTTCTCCAGAGAACAAAAGGAAAAACCGTTTTGTGTAGAGAATGAACTGCATTTCCCCTTTATTTTTTTCTGTTAAATCAACTTGCATTTCCGCAAGAAGCTACTGAATATTCAACAAACTGAAAATTGCAGAGAATAAAAATCCTTAAAATGCCCCTATAATTAGCAGAAGATTAACGTAGTAAACGAGATGTCTAAACATCAGGGACTTTGACATCACATAATGAGGTAAAAGTAAACAAAAGTTGCATACTTCATAACTAAATTTTGAAATTTACTCCATTGACATCTGCAAAACGAGCAAATGAAATCTATTGTTAAAATGCATTGTGATTTAGTCATATATAACGCATTGTTAAATTTTACACTATAAGCCAATTTTAAATGTATTTTCTTGCAAAATGTTAATTAAATTATTTTTGACAATTGCCACAATGGAAGTGGGCGTCCGTTAGATAGGAATCAATGATGAAATATTCAACTGGCGACATGAAATTATTTGTTAATCGAACAAAACTTACAGAATGTGTACTAGATAAAAATAGTCTCTCAGAGTAAAATCCGTAGGGTATTCATTAAAAAAAGGATTTGTCAATGAAAAAAAAGTTTTACTTGATACATTACATTTTCATAAACAAAATTTACTGGGTTTTGCAACATTTAGATTTAATTAAAAAACATAAATACTGTGTTTACAGACAACATAATGTTTTATGTATAATGTTTTCAGGTTATGCATAGCATTGAATGCAGTGAAACCTTGATATAATTGAATTCCTTGATAAATCGAAGTTTTTCCATTCCCATTTGAATTAATTTTTTTTTTCAAAGCTGCAGTTAATTTTTTTATAAAATGATTACATATTTGCCTAAATTTAATAATAAATCTAGGCTTCGTTTTTCTATACATATATTATTACTGTAACAGTATGTTATAAATCAATAAAATGTAATTTCTCTAATTGCAGTGAGTATGCAGTTTTTTTAGTGTGAACCTCTATATACCGAAGTCAGTCAGAAATCACCCCGATAAATCGAACAACAGTAAATCGAAATTCCCGATAATTCGAAGTTTTCTCGTTCCCCTTGAGGTTCGATATATCAAGGTTCCACTGTATTACATTAATTAATTACGTTTTTACGTTATACCTGGAGTATATATTACCCAAGTTTTTATTAAAACTTAATTTATGATTTATGTATTGAAAAACATTTTGGTATGTAAGGACTTCGCCTAAATAAAATGACTGCCAGTCTTTTGTATTTTCCTGCTTTAATTTGTAAGGTATACACAGATTCGATTCACAAGAATCGAACTTTTGAGTGAATGAATTAAGAAGCTGCTTTAGATATGCTAATTTCGGCATACGCGCTTAGTATAAATACCATGCAGCGTCATTAATTAAAAAGAGGTGGTTAGGGTTGAAGAAGGTTGGTTAAGGTTGATAGATAAGCGAGAGGGAGCTACGAGGTATGCAGCTCCAGTACTAGCCTGAGCTAGTGCTTAGGGGGCCCGAAGTTTACGTGGCAGTACTGCTGGTTTGACTTACTGTTTGTGAGTATCGAAATGTGTATTTCTACTGAATGATAATATATATATTCCGTACAAGTAGTACGTATGCTTTTGCTGTAAAAAGCCAATTATATGTGCAACGAATTCAATAAACATTGTTCATGTATAAACTGTGTTTGTTTCAAATTCAAATAGAGTGCCACTTCAAATTATATACACCCAAGTCTGGGTAGAAGTGAGCTTAGAAACTCTATAAATTGCATATCTTGAATAAATACAGGCTGTTTTCAAAAAATATTAATTTCTCGGGTTCTTCCCGGGTATTGACGAGGGAGGACAGTCTGCGGTAAGCGCTTTCGGTATTTTATTTCGGTAACTACGGATGTTTAAGCAAGGTATTAAATTAATTAAGTGCACAGGGCTTCAGTGCAAGGTGGTCTCTTGGAATTCCACGTGTCGAGGTAAACGTCACTGTGTACGGGAGTCATTACAGTCTAATTCCTCCCTCCTCCAGAATTTTTTCTGCAAGAAGTCTTCTACCTGAAGAAAAAAATGGCACATCTAGTCAGAACAACTATGGTTAATGTAAATTTTCACGAAGGCAAATGCGAACCTAACCTTACTTACAGATAGACCGTAAATCCTTTTCAGATTCTGGCTTTACCTCCATGAGAAAAAATATATATATATATACCACAATTTACCATCCTTGATTAAGACACACTTCTAAATGAATAATAAAGAAAAACAACATGAATTTTTTCAACACAAGGTACACTTAATTTAAATTATATTTCAATGTCAAAATTTTTATAAATTAATAACAATTTCCTTATACATTACATATAAATAAGATACAACATGGTCATATAAATAAAGTAATTAGTTTTTGTTTTATATGAGTTATTTGTTGCTTTCATATTACACATCCAGTTATTATTATTATTATTTTTTTTGTCTAGTCTGGTGCTATTATTATTTTTTGTCTAGTCGGCTTAACCCATCAGTATTAAGATGTTCTTTGCCTTTCTTATCGTTAGGCTCTCCCACTCTTTGACATTCGTCACAAGCCTTCACGTAACTCTCTACGTCTAAATAACAATCCGGCCAATAAAATTTCTTAAACAGTGCATCTTTAGATTTGGCTACACCTAAATCTTGTTTTCTCCGAGACACAACAACTTATCATTAGATTTCTCACGGCTCCTTGGTTATCTTTCTTCTTGGAGATTAGCATATGATTCAGAACTATATACTGCTTTTCTTTGGGTGGCTTCTTTCAGCCATGCTAAAATACAGTTTCAGCTCATCATCTTCACTTTGTGCTTGTTTAAAATATTGGGCGATGTCTTCAGTAGGTCAGGAAAAAACAATTTTTCTTCCCTTGAGAGGCAAAATATTGTCATTCTCTTCTGAAGTAACTTCGTCTACTGCTTCAGTCCCGGCGATAGCTTTATCTATCACTGCTAATGATTTTTTTTTATGGTTGGTTCTTCACTCTCCAATTTTCTTTTTTCGTCACGTTTTTGTACGGCATTTATTACCTGATTTTCCACGTCCTTATTGATCTTAATATCGTCGATAAAAGCTGCAGTTTTATTACTTAGCAAGCAATGTTTTTGATCCAGAAACTTATCTCTGACTGTGCTTTCGTTATTACATGTCCCATCTCCCACTTAGCT
The DNA here is from genome assembly GCA_907164885.2 of Dolomedes plantarius. Classification (NCBI taxonomy): domain Eukaryota; kingdom Metazoa; phylum Arthropoda; class Arachnida; order Araneae; family Dolomedidae; genus Dolomedes; species Dolomedes plantarius. Next base: position 39,818,467 of record OU015498.1, read on the forward strand.
ATGGGCAAGCAAATAGCCGAATCCGCCAAAGGCGAGCCGACGCAAACGTGCTGTTCATTATGCATGTAGGATTGAACAACTTTTTACAAATTAAATCAAAACTCGCTGCAGTATCTCGCAATACTGACATTGGCGTTCCATTTACAACACCCGGACTTATGTAAGGAGACATCAAACTATGCAAGCTTCCCTCCGATAGCTTCAGTCACAGCTACAATTTCCTGCTTTTAAGTTTGGGGCTCTGTGGTTTGAGAAAATTATAAGAGCCACATTAGTAACAACGGAGCTGTTCTTCTTTTCAAAAACATTTTCTTCGTTCTGTTCAGTAGTGGTTTCTTTTTTCTAATCCTTCGTTTGCTTCGTCTTTTCCTTAAATTATAGTTATTGCTAAATGGGTTTTTAAAATATTTGCTTTAATTTTTCGGCATTCATCTTATATCTTTTGAGAATGATTCCTTTCACATAATCATATTCTTCTGCCTCTTCCGACGATTCTCTAGCCATCCTATTGAAATTTCTGGACGTAGCACAATAATAAGGAACCCAATTTTCTTTAGGAACTCCGACCATTTCAGCTGTTCTTTTAAAATTTGTTAAATAAAGACCCATTTCGTCCTTTTTTTAGTTAATTAAATTTAGGTGTAATCTTAAAAGCTAAAATTTTTGATTTATTTCTGCATCTCTTTCTGTCCCATTTTGGACTCTGTCATTGCATTGGTCCCCAATTCCAATTTTTTCATTTCGAGAGCAGCTTTGTCTCTTCTAATTCCTTCTTCTTTCTCGTCTTTTTGAATTATCTCTTTCATTTGCCTCTTTCTCTGTTTTCAATTCGTTCTTCAATGATACGGTTTAATGACAGTTTACTTTACAAGATGCTGCAATTTCCTCTCCTAGCTCATCCGCAAGTTCGAGGATATCCTCTTTATCAGTCCGTGTCATAAAAGCAATTTACTTATCCTTAGGGCACGGTGGCCCAGTTGGCAAGAGCAGCGGGCCAGTGATCTGAACGTCTCTGGTTTGATGCTCATTGCTGACAAATCCCCCGCCGTGTACGCTAATGGCGACTGGTGCACTTAAAAACTGTCGGGCTGTAATGTCCTCCAATTTCTCAAAATTTACTTGTAGAGATGCGGGTTCAAGTGTACCGGCCTTGTCACTTGATTCGGCTCAAAATTACGTGACCGGTCCATTAGCCAAGTCGGACTCCGACCCTTGTGGTGCTAACTTAAACACCGGAGCCGCATCATTCAGCCCAATAGCCTATAATGGCCTTGATCTGATGTTGCTGACGGTCAAGGAGCATAAGCAACAACAACAACAACAACAACACAATAACACTAACTCTTAGAATATCTCTATCTTTATAATAAAAAAAATTTCCTTTTACTGTCAGCTACAATCTTAAAAATTGTAAGGGTCCTAACATGAACAAACAAGTTTCAACCTGTTCAATTTTCAAAAAGAAATATATCACCTACATCTTAGAACTTCAGGAACACCAAACTAACATCGAATAAAATGAAATATCCAAGAAATAACTCAGTAACTCTTAATTTAAACCAATGAACACTTACAGCATTAGGAAAATATCAGCTGCAAACACAATAATGCAATATACTAAGACATTACTCTCAACATAAACAAGAATTTGTTTTTAAATACGATCACTCATGTAATGTATTTCGCATTGTGCACCCAATGTACCAAGGAAAAAGCGTTTTTTCCATATTTTTTTCTTATTGCAGAACAAAATCTTTATATAATGCGCTGCTCAGTTTTCAGTTTACTATTTCTTAAAGAAAAACTTTAATGAATCAATTACTGTTCCGTTTAATTTTTTATGATACTTTGATGACCATAAGAAACTGTAAGGTATGAAAGTCTTACGGTGTAATTAATTGATGTTATCCTTTTTTTATTTCACGGTTAAAAAACCAATATCTATGATAAACATCTTCAGCGAATAATGGAACTTTACCAGAAAATCAATACTTCCACTATCATATCATGCCATTTGATACGTTATTAATCATTTAGTCATCCATGAGCTTTAAAGGTGATTTTTCTTACTGAATATTTAGAGAAACATTTAGTTTTTTTCAGCCAAGAAAAATTTTATCCCCTTTCATCTAAACACTTTTTACACTGCTTTATGTTACTCTGAAATATTAAAAAACATTCTGGATATGCTTTATTTTTAATATCCTCGATATTGTAGAATTTTTTTCCGAAGTTTCGGATGAGATGTTTTATATACGCTTATTTGCGTGTTCGTTGATAACTAAATTTTGTGAAGCAATACAGTTTGAAGTATAAATTTTTCCCCTGAAAGTTAACATCTATAAAATCTTTAAACCCATGTGAGACGTTACATTAATTATTTCAGATTTTTTTTTCTTGTCACAGTCTAGTAAATCCTATTAAAGAAAAATTCCGATTGAATCAATAGAATCCTTGCACCTTGTAAAATATAAGCCCCCGAGAGTGAAATAAACATATATATTTTAAATTTACAATGGAAAATATATTATTAATAATTTCATTTACCTTATGCTCATTTCTACTTTCAAGAATATGAGAAATTTTGTGTATAGCTTTCTTAAGTAGACAAGAAAAGGAAAAATTTGATGCATCAATTTTTCCCTGGAAAGTTGCCATCAATAAAACCCCCAAACCTATATGAGACGTTGCATTCATTAGTCCTTTTTTCTCTTTTTTGTGTGTTTGTGTGTCACAGTCTAGCATAAATACAGTCTTGTAAACCGTATGAAAGAAAAATACGGATTAAAACAAAAAAATCCATGCATCTATTTAAATATAAGCTCCCGAGAGTAAAATAAGCATATATATTTAAATTTACAAATGAAAAAAAAACGGTTCAAGATTTCATTTATGATATTCTTATTTCCACATTCCGAAATACGAGAAATTTCGGATATTGTTTATTAGTAGACAAAAAAATTAAAATTTTATTAAAAAGTATATTGTATATTTTCATAATGAAAAGAAATATTTTAATTCATTTTTCTTTTAAGACTTTCAAAAAGAATTCAAGTTGTTTCCAAAGTTACGATCACTTGTACTTTTACTTGACTGCACTCAGTGCTAATAGAGAGGAACATTTCGACAGAGCAAATAATAGAATAAATTAAGTATTTTTCAATATGCTAATGTTTAATGGTCAACTATTTTGTTAAAAGTTAATTAATGTTGAGTCGGGAAAAGAAAAGTCATCCATTTCTGCAAAAAAAACAAATAACCATGTTGTTGTTTTTCTTATTTGTGATCTTTGAAAGACGCATTTATCTGATTGCGGATTTTATGCCAAAAACGTCATTGAAAATCTAGGTTATGTAGATAAATACAGTTAGGTTATATATAGTAATTTAAGCTTTAAAATAAAGTTATATCCCTGTATGATTCATAGAAGTCACCCGCGTCGCCACTTGAACCATGGAAGGTATAAGTATGATATATCCCCCCCCAAGAGATTCCTCGCCAAATCTGGCACCCTTTGTTCTGGTTGAAGAGTTGCCGGGTTTTACTTTGGTGTTGCCAATTTGTGTTTTTGTTGTATTTAGAATTTTGTTGTTGACAGATTTGGTTTTCTCTCGTGTTTTGCGCCAAATATAGGCGCCGTGAAGGGTTTTTTTACGTTATTTAGGGCAGTAATATTATGTAGTGGCAACAGTTTTTGAATTTTGCGTTCCACGTTTGAATTTGATCTTCGTGATCGCCATTTGATCTTCGTGAGCTAGCAAGCAGCGTAGATACTGGTTCTATATTCCAATTTATTTTTGTTCCTTTATTCTTCTATTATTTTTGTTATTGATTATTTTACTATTGATTATTTTTGTTCTTTTATCCATTCTGAATACAGTATTTAGTGTAGTTGAAAAATATCAGGGGATCTTAGTGTCTAAAATGGAGGTTAATTCTAATGGTAATTCTAGTTTTTCAGGAGGGAGACCAACAGTTGGAAAACCGGGGATAGTTAACATTTTTTTTTTTTCATTTGTCTCAGGATGCACAGTTGCTTTTTAATTTTTTGACGGAGGTTGGGTTGTTAAAGAGCGCGAAACTTTTGCATAATGTTTTTTTGAGTAAGACAGCTTCACTGAATTTGTGGGGGAAGAAATTTGGGAATTTCCTTCATAAGCATGGATGAAACAAAATTATATATTTTTTATAAATTTACAAGATCAGCATTTTATTTTATTTTGGGTAAAACAATTGAAAATTTTCTTTTGAAAAACAAAAAAGCAAGATGAAATCCGTCTGAATAAATGTAAATTTGAGTATAATAACTTTTTGGGCCTTTAAAACATATATTCAGTGTAAAAAAATAACCACGGAGAATTAAAAAAACCTACCGTCACATGTATACAGATTAATGTAGCATACAAATGTCATTCGAAGTAAAACTTCTTCCTGTAAATCTTAATTCTGAAACTAATTATCTGTTGATAGATAATTCCGTGGGGAACTAGTATGGTATCCCCCACCCCTTTGGCGATTTTGGCGATTTTTTTTTTTGTCGCCAAGTAGAACGCGCGTTTTTGGAACAGGAAATTCCGAAAACAGGAAAACCGGGGATAGTTAACAACATTTTTTTTTTCATTTGTCTCAGGATGCACAGTTGCTTTTTAATTTTTTGACGGAGGTTGGGTTGTTAAAGAGCTCGAATTGCAAAAAAATGTGGGTCAGAGATGAGGATTAAAGTTAAAAGTTCATATTCTGATGTTTTTACAATTTGTTTGTAGGAAAGTTATTGGGGGTAAGCAATGTAACACTGAGAAATCTATTCTGCATGGTTCGTGGCTTTCTAAATCTAAATTAAAGTTATTTGAGGTTTTATATATTACTTATGAGATTTTGAAGGGTACAACAACTGGGCGAATTATGGAGGAATATTCTTTTGCAAATACTACTTTGGCTGATTGGAGACAATTTATTAATGAGACTGTTTTAGATTATATTGAATCGTCTTCCGAGAAAGTAGGGGGGGGGAGAGTAAGGTCGTCGAAATTGATGAGTCGATATCGGAGGGGTTCAGAGGGATTCCGGGAGGGTTTTTTTAGTTGCTGTGCATGATAGGACTCGGGAGACTTTGTTGGGGGTTATAAAAGATTGGATATTGCCAGGGACTACAGTGAATTCCGATTGCTGGAAAAGTTACGACTGTCTCGAGCAGGAGGGATTTGAACACCTTAAAGTAAACCATAAACTTACATTCGTTGACCCCGATACTGGGTGTCACACGAATACAATTGAAAGTACGTGGAGGCATGCAAAAAGCAACTTTGCCTACGTACAATCGTAAGGCAGATTTTAAATTCTACCTAGTGATGTACATGTTTAGGTGATGTACATGTTTAGTGGCAAATGTAGATTATTTTAATAAATTTATTGAAATCGTTTCGGAGATTTATTGGGAGGAGTGCAAAATTTCGGTATAGATACTTATTTTATATTCTATTGCCAACACGTATTTTTTTATTGTATTTGTGATTTAATTTATGTCTAATCAAGAAATATATATTTAACCCCGATGTATTTTATATTTATTTAAATGAATTATTATTATTTGCAATATACTGACTTTTCTTAGAGGGGGGGGGGGGGCGGCAGCAACTTTTTTATTATTTTTCAGCTTTTATTTTTTGTATTTATGTGTTTTTCATTCTTTTATTTGGTTGTACAGTTTTAAAAATGCGTATTTGGGGGACTTTCCGGAATTTCCAGTTCCAAAAACGCGCGTTCTGCTTGGCGACAAAAAAAAAAATCGCCAAAATCGCAAAAGGGGTGGGGGTATATCATACTAATTCCCCACGGAATTATCTATCAACAGATAATTAGTTTTAGAATTAAGATTTACAGGAAGAAGTTTTACATCGAATGACATTTGTATGCTACATTAATCTGTTTACATCTGACGTTAGGTTTTTTTTAATTCTCCGTGGTTATATTTTTACACTGAATATATGTTTTAAAGGCCCAAAAAGTTATTCTACTCAAATTTACGTTTATTCAGACGGATTTCATCTTGCTTTTTTGTTTTTCAAAAGAAAATTTTCAATTGTTTTACCCAAAATAAAATAAAATGCTGATCTTGTAAATCTATAAAAAATATATAATTTTGTTTCACCCATGTTTATGAAGGAAATTCCCAAATTTCTTCCCCCACAAATTCAGTGAAGATGGCGCTGGATATTGCCAGGCCGTTTCCAATTACAAAAAAACAAAATAAATACATTCTCACAGTGTTAGACCACTTCAGTAAGCATATTGAAGTTTTCCCCCTCAGTGATATTTCGACGGAAACGGTCGCTCAAAAATTAATATGGTATATCACCGTATACGGTAAACCGAAGCGAATACTTACTGACCGCGGAACTCAATTTACATCAACACTTTTTAAAATTCTAGCTCAAAAATTAAATATATCCGCCATTTTGGCTTCAGCTTTTAATCCACAATGTAATGGGGCGTCCGAGGGCATAAATATTCAACTTAAACACGCTATGCAGTGTGCGGCGAAAAATAACAATTCTTGGAAAGAGATGCACAAATGTATTTATAATGCCACTCAGCATTCCGCAACAAAGGAGACGCCAAACTTCCTCTTTTTTGGTAGAGATCTTCCTCTATTTCTAGACACGGACAATTTAAATATCGATCCACCGCCTTTATTCGGTAATTACGCAGCAGAAAAAATTAGAGCTATGACAAAGGCATATGAAAACGCACTGAGAAATACGACAACCGCACACGAAAAGTAAGAAAAAAGACAATTACTCAAGTCGAAACCCCGAATCCTAAATGGGCAAAAAGTCTTTGTGCGTAATCATCAATCGGCTATCGGTAAGAAAACCTTCAGGGGACCTTATAGAATTACGAATCGCCTTACGCCCCACACTTACAAATTACGGCTAATCGCGGACCCATACGCTACGGACATAAATTGTAATATCAATCGAGTATACGAATTGACTGAGTGACGAGAGCACTTGCGTCCACAGGACCCGATAACCGGCAACGTTCCCGAAGACCCTCAGGGTACATTTTCCCCGTTCTCGAAAATGACCCCCCAAAATGAGGAGGAGAATTTATTCCCCTATGACGAATATTTTAAACCTTGCGAACAGTCGCGGGGAGCGCAGTTGACACATGAACAGGTCGCTAATGTTCCCCCAAAGGAGAATCAGAACAATGAGCAGACGGTCTCGCAACCATCTAATCTTCGGGGGGGGGGGGGCAATCCATCAGTCAAAAACGCCTTTTAACGTCAAAAACGTTTTTTTCTCTCTCTCTCTTAACTCTTCGCCTTCTGTTATATTGCTATGAGATATCTATATAATTTTTTATTAGGAAACTTAGCAGACTTTAGAATTTTCGTCGGGGGTTCATTTGTGCGCATAGTTTAAATTCCATTTCACGATGTTTTAGTGTGCAAATCTGATGATAGAGCAAAATTTGGTCAATTTCGTTGGGGAATGAATGCAAATAAAGAAAAAAAAAGAAAAAAAAATTTAAATATATTATTCTTAAAAGATTAGCGTGTATTGTGTTTTATTATTGTGTTTTATTATTATTATTATCATTATTAGTATTATTATTATTGAATGCATGGATAGCACATTATATATTTCTCACAAATGGCAGGGCAAGGAAAAGAGAACATTTTTGCTCTTTCCGCGAGTTAAACACATAATGGCGATTATGCACATTCGCCAATGTTTTTGAAAATTTCATCTTCGCTGTACGATTTAACGTAGTGATTTTTATTTCTGTAAGATAACTTTTTCTTTACATTTTCACCTCCGATCACATGTGTTGATCGAGCCACTATTTTGTTATTATTTGTGTTACAGGGTATGCATACCATTTTCTATGATGTTAGTTAACGTTGGTCAGAGTTAATGTAAGCTTAAAGAAAAGTTTATAAATTTTGAATTTTTTTTAAATCAGTAAAACTTGCAGCACTATAAGGGGAGATTTTGACCTCCTGAACTTTTACATGTCATGACATTCATGATTTTTTTTACTGCCAGTGTGACTTTTGTGCAGTTGGAGTCTCTTTTGCTGAAGTGAATGGAGCCAATCCGTTCTTCAACCCCTACAGACTGTGGCGTGCGAGCACGCCTAGAAAAGGGGGGGGGATTGTTGTGAAGGATCCACAATTTAGACATTTTGAACTGCTTCCAACGTCATAGCCATTTTGTTTTTCCAACACGATTACGGGGCATAAAATGGCCATATTGGAAAAAGGAGGAACTGCACCAATTTTCCAAGAAACATCGCACCCCCTGAATTCCTCAGGACGGGAGAAAGAAATTCCAGGAAATTCAACGGACATCCAATTTTCTTGGAAATAAGAGTACCACGTGGGACAACCGTGGGGATGTCGGAGCATCCTGCCCTCGAATAAAAAACTCGAAGAGCCAATAAATTTACGTGAATAACTGACCTGGGGAGGAGTCATAATCCAAATGGGGAAAAAATGAACCCCGAGTGTGAGAGAGAAACGAGGATCGGAGGAGAGGGTCAGAGAGAGAGAGATTGAGGTAGTGAGCTGCGAAAAAAGCCTGGGAAGAAAAGACGCCCCCGTAAAATGGCGAGATGTCCGTGTTCAACCGCCAACACCGAATCCTGCTGCCTCCGACAGTGAAGGGCCACAGGATTTTTAGCCCGATACCTAAAGCCTCCTCCGATATAAGTGCCACAACGCTTCCATGCCTTGCCCTGCTGTTCAAAGCTCCCCAGGTTGGTCATTTCTTCCCCTTTAAATAGTGCTCATGCCTTTTGAGAGATTACGAGAAATGACTTTATTTCACTCGACCTGTAATGGTTCTGCCGCAGGAAGCGGATGAAGTATGCCCTAATTCTGTTAAAATATGTCTAACCAAGATCTTAAATATAATATGTAGACCTGACCTTTTCTTGTAATATATTGTATAATAAATGTTGTTATCTTTTATTTATAAACGCATAGTTCCCTTTGGAGTTCACCTCCCTAATTTTACACAACGCAAAGGGGTATCTCTGGTACCCCTCGTAACACTCACGAATGAGAGTCACTTGCAGTAGAATTATTTGTTTTATTGATATAGTTGCTCATACAGTGAGGATATTTAGGAGGTTAATTTAAAGGAGGATTTTTGTCTCAGAGAAAGTTTTGTGCTTTTATTGCTCGTGTTGCGTTCAAATATAAACATTTGTTCTCTTTTAGAGCTATCATACTGCGTGGAAGTGTCGGCTTTTTATTTACTCGTTTCCAGTTTTTTTCCTTTAGAAATAATCTTTAGTACAATAGCTCAACTACTAAATATTTTTCAAATTGTAGATAATATGTCTTTTTGTCAAGCAGAAGTGGAAACAAAGTGATAAAAAAAAGTCAGGAGGAATGGTGTACCATTATTTTAACGACTATGATGACCGAATGCATAAAAAATTATGACTTAGCTTATGAATTCAAGTCGGACAATTGAGCTTTCCCTGATTGTGTGCTGGAAAAAATTAAAAACAATCGCAGAAACGATAAATCAGTAGTTTCAAAAGTCTTAACGTGGAGTTATTTTCGTTAATGTTCGTTAATGTTCGTTTTGTCTGTTCGTTAAAGAGAAGAAATAACTAAGTTTATTACAGATTCACAACAATGAAATCTTGAAAATGATGAGGCAAAAACAGATGGACCTCGCTGTTGTATATTGAAAAAGACGCAAGATTTGGTCAGCACAGTTTTTATTTATTGTTTTAATTATTGGACGTAGCTAAATTTCTTTTTCCAACGTAAATCTTTCTCATATGAGTCTTTATGATCGATAATCGATTTTTCCTTCGATGGGGTAGGCGCTGTGTTGATCAAACTATTTACCGCATAATTTTGTCTGTTTTTAAAATGCATATATACTGTTTGGATATTATTAAAAGTTCTTTTTCACTCTTATAACTTGAACCTCAGAGTATTTCTGTGTCACAATTAGAAATAAAAAAATTTACTTTACATATTCTTCAATTTCTTTTCTAAAAAGTTCGACGATTTAATATTTTTTCAATTTAAAATCTACTAAAGCTTGCTATAAACTTGTACTAAGTCTACTAAATACATCATGTCAGTTTAAAAACTTGTTTTTAAGAACTAATTACGTTGCGTGGTCTCATGAAATTACTTTATTACCACGTTTTGATTAACTCGCTTTCTTGTTTGTCCAGTACAAATCGTGCAATCGATTTTTAACTAATTTCCCGACTTGCTAGACATTTGAAACTTTTAGAATAGCTCAGAACACGATTACAATGCATTCTTTTAATACTTTTAGCCATCTTTAAGAAGAAAAATCCGCAATATTGGGCTTCCATCGAATTAAATGCTTGCACTTTTGCAAAGCAGCGTCTGACGATTTCGAAATCAGAATACATGTGAATTTAGTTTGTTTACGAAAATATTGTGCGAAAAATTACAAAAAATTTTAAAAATTAGCAGTTTATAAAGTCTGTGGATAGTGGAAACGACTAAAAAATTATTAAAATTAAATAAAAGAAAGTGAAAAAGAATAATTAAGTGAAGGTTTATGCAATTAAGAGAGAAAAGGAGAGAAAAATAAAAACAAATACAAGTGAAAAATAATTAAATAGGAAAATATTAAAATTGTGATTTGGCGAGATAAAAGGTCTTTCTAGTAAGTTTGGAGCAGTCAAACTCTTCGATGCGGTGTCCTTCCAAGGTTCTAACTCAGCTTAATGCGACGTAAGCCTGTCCCTTGGTGAAGAGTTTTTTTTCCGAGGTACAGAACTGCGTGGTTCACGGTACATCCTTCGATATTGTGCACAATGCAGGCCCATCATTTTCTTTCAAGTTGATGGGATAATTCATCAAAAAAAATTTTTTTAAGTATTTATTAATACATAGAATTGTCAAGTTTATATGATTCAACAGAAAATTTAAAAACGTGGTATATAAAAAGTTCTTTTTATCTTGTAATTATTTTTAACTTTATTCAATATTGTTTCCCTGAATAGACAGTGGCGCAGTCTAGTTTGAAAGGTCTATTCTTTTTCCCCAATAGCTTGGGTGTCCTAGACTTCTGTCGAAGTCTTTTCCAATGTGCACTAATTTTAAATTTTTTAAATTTCAAAATGCTGACCCCAGACAGTAGTAGTTGACTCATCTACATGTAGACTATCCTCTTGGTCGAGTTCTGGTTAGTCTAACCGAAATATTCCCTTCGGAACTCTTCATTCTTCCGCCATATGAATGAACAGATCATTTTAATTAACGTTTGTCTGGATTAACCAAAAACAAGGTTTCTCAGAGTTTATTTTACAAACCCCTTAGGATTTCTGTACCTCCATGCACCATTGGACATGCTTCAGATAAATGAGTAGGTACGATCTAATTCAAGTGATTAACTTCAAAGTACTAACTTCAAAGTAAAGTACTTCAAAGTGTAAAGTTCTAACTTCATATTCTTTTTAATAACACTTGATTTTAAATATCTTCAAAATAATCAAAAACAGCAGATCTCTGCAGACATTTTTTTGCGTATTTCTTGTGAGATTATTGAGTTTGTCAGTGGATCCCCCATAAGTAAAACCGTTAATTTTTCCAATTTCGTATGCACTAATTTTAAAATAGGTATAAAGTTTGCTGATATAAATTGTAGTCCATGATACATATTCAGTTTTACTTCAGTTTTTTACGTTTATCAGGGAAATCATGCTTCTCGTATCTTCCCTAATGCCATAAAGATATATTACAAAGCTATTAGTCGTTTTGCAATTATGTGGATGTCGTTTGCAAGCGGAAGAATTTGTACAGATTTGTTAAACATTTTTCTCTTCTGATAAATTCTCTGACTAACTTCATCAGTGCGATATTAAAGATAAGCTAATGCACCTTTCTGACTTGCGGCGTTTACTATGCATTAGTTATCTCCCTCGTTTCTTAAGAAATGTTCTTGAACATTTGATTCCCTATAAAGAGTGCCTCAAAATTCACGCAAGAAGTAATTTTGATAGAAAGCACGGGTTTATAATTAAAAATTGTAAATTTTTTATTGATTCATAAAGTATACACTATAGGGTTATATATGGTATGTTATATCGGGTAAATGGCCTCCACGGCTTTGCTGGAACATATGCACTCATTTGTTGAAATTTTTCCGTTACCGTTTTGCATAAATGTGGCTGAATTTCAGGGATACAGCGCTCAATTTCCTTTTTCAAGACGTGAGTGGTCGTGGGCTTGTTGGCATAAACCTTAGAATTAAAAAAAACCAAAGAAAAAGTCCAACGGCGTTAAATCGCATGATCTGGGAGGCTAATTCTGATCACCAAAGCGAGAAACTACATGACCAGGAAATGATTCATGCAGTAATTGAATTCTTTCTCGGGCTGTATGGCCTTAGCACCGTCTTGTTGTAACCATATGTCGTCCACATCCATATCTTGCAATTTAGGCACAAAAAACTCGATTATCATGTCGCGATAGCGCGTACTATTCATTGTTATTGCCTGACCAGTCGCATATTCGAAGAACAATGGTCCGATGATGCCTCCAGTCCAAAATCCGCCCCAGACATTGACACATTGTGGATGCATTTGTTTCTCAACAATCACTCGTGGATTTTCAGAACCCCAAATACGACAATTTGGTCGATTAACCAAGGTATCAAGATGAAAATAAGCCTCATCGCTGAAGATGATTTTGTTCGAAAAATCAGCATCCACTTTTTATTGTTCCATAATCCATTCTACGAACTCTAATCGCTGTGCGTGGTCAGTAGGCTTCAGTTCTTAAGTCAATTGAACTTTGTAAGACTGAAGATGCAAATATTTCGTGAGAATACGCTGTAGGGAGCTTCTCGAAATGCCCAATTCTTCACCACGGTGACGAATTGATGTCTCCGGACTCTCAGAAACACTCAAGAACTGCTTTGATGTTTTGTGTTGAACGACTTGTTGAAGGGCGGCCAGGGTATTTAAGATCACTAATTGATCCGATCTCCCTAAATTTTTTAATTAATCTCTTCACAGTCGATGAAGTTAAATCACAAGTCCGACTGTATTTTGTGCGAAAATTGTGAACTGTAGCTGTCAAGCCTTCATTCTTTTTAAGGGGACAGTGGACCTTCAAACCAAACTTTTTTTTGTTTTGAAAGGATCTGCTTGAAATTTGAATATGTGATTAGTACCATAGATATGTAAAAGTGGTTAAAATTTAAAGATAAAATATTAATAACTTATGAATTATGAATTATTAATTATATCAAAAATTGGCCTAATTAAAAATGTTCCATGCGAATTTCTTTTGCATATAATATGTTAATTTTTATTTACAGGATACCTTATAGAACTATCAATGAAACTTATTGCTTATTTTAAGAATTCATTAAAAATATAAAGAGAAAAAAATAAAAATAATGAAAACTCCCTTTTTATTACGCAAAATATGTATAAATTATCTTTTCAAGTACAAAATTTAGAAATTCTGAGCTACGAAGCATATTTTTTTTCAATAAGACTTATTTGATATACAGTTAAGTATATAAAACTTAAATATCAAAGCAATAAGATAATTAGAAATGCGGCTGGAGCAGTTTGAATATTCGAATCACATGAAAATTTTTATTTTGAGAAAAACACATTTAAAGTTATTGCTATTAGTAACCACATAATATCTAAATTAAATACAAATGCCTATAACTAGAAACGTAATCACATAAATAAAAAAATATTTTTGCAACACATTCCTACTCGTCCGTAGTTTCACAATTCAATAAAATAAAAAAATCGAATTTTTGGACAAATTTCACAATTTTGAAAGTCCACTGTCCCCTTAAAATATTGTTCAACAATGAAAACGCCTTGTTCTTTCGTCTAGCGCTCCACTTTTAATAACCGTGAACTGCCACCTACCACGATGTCTTTTTTTCCGTTGGCAATACTTTATCGCACAAATGGCTCGGCAAATGGCAAATTAAAATCTTGCAGGAATTTTGGGACACCCTTTATGTAAGAGCAATAAGCCTTATAAGCTTTCGTGAAGTATTTAAATCTCTCGTCTTGAAAATAAATTCATATTGATACTGTTGAAAGATTTGAATGGACTTTGAATGTTGGTTTCAATGGTAAATTATAAGAAAAATTACAATTAAAGAATATTTTGCTTACAACAGTTTGATTCAAAGGTATAAGGTACCAAGAATTACTAATTATTCTAAGTGAAAAACAATTTTTGTGATTAACTTTAAGTAAAATGAAAATGATTATAAATATTCTAAACAAAGTAGTGATATTTGTTGCTTTTAAAAAAAAAATAGAATAGTTTTAATATAGTTATTTGTTTATTTACAGACTGCGGAAAACAAATAGCATCACAGAAATTTAAAAACATACGATTTTTTTAATGCATACTTAAACAATCACATTTTATCGTAATAACTAATTTTTAAAAGTCACTATTTGCCGCTAACTGCTATTTAGCGTAACAATAACACTTCCTAATATCTTTCAATATTGCAATTTTAATCTGCCTAAATTCTAGTAAAAACAACACGATTATTTTCATAACAATTTTCAATAGAGTAAATTCTCTTTGAAATTTGAAAGGAATTAAAAAGGATATTATAGACATAAGTGGAGAAGAAAAATGTCAATATTTTCTGCATTCAGAATGAAATTAAATGTTAAAAAGAAATATTAATATTTTCTGCAATTCAACTCATTTTTGAAAGACAAAGTTGTTTTTATAAAAACTGCAAAGAACGAATTGCATGATTTTTAATATCTGTGGCATATTATTTAATGTCAGATAAAAAGGTAACATTTTTATTTAGTAATTTTATAACTATGAAAATACACAAGGATGTCTTTCAATGAATCTAACTTTAAAAGAAAAATCAAGTGATGAAAAACAATAAATAATGAACGAAGATAGTAAACTTCCAAAATGCAAGTATATTTTTCTCCCAGAAAGAAATATATCGGCATCAAATTTTTCATGTACATTTTTCAAGATTTTTTCTTATTTAAATAGGATACAAGAACATTTTTTGTTTCATCATCTTTACAATATTTACATTAGCTTTCAGAAATTACCTGGTTCGTCTTCCATTTTACACATCCTTATTACACATTTATCATTTTTGTGAATTTTTGAAAAAATAAATATTATTGAGATGTAACTAACTTGATAAAAAAATGAATTCCCCCTTTTTCGTATTATGACAAAAGCTTATGAAAATCCATCGAAAATTTCTTTTCGCAATGACAAATAGGTATGATATAATGATACTATAAGCTTAAATATAATATTTATTATGATTGTCTAACATTATTAGATACAAAAATATTTCTTTCTCGTATATGATATTTGCATAGTAAACATGAATAGTCGAAAAAATTCAAGCACTTGTTTCCCACGGATATTTTCTGCTTTAGAAACTCAGTAAATGTATATTATTCTATGAATTTCTGACAGTTTATTAGAGATGTCGATTCTCCCCTTCCCCTCCCCCAAAGGAAAATGAACGATGCAATAAAATCGAAGATTAAAACATTACCAAAACATCAAGTTGTTTCAAATTGTCCGTTAAAAAAATAATTGCATATTGTATATAATAAATTACAAAAATCCTTCTCGGTAAAACTACAACTCGTTTCAATGGATTAAGACATTTTAATGTACAATACCTAAATATTGTATAAAAGTTCACAGTAATGTACATTTTCAACTACTATTTGTTAAACATATTATTCACATTTACAAATATTGCAGTTATATAGTGACACCAAGAAATTGTATATAAACACTATATAGAGTCGCCCGGAGGCTAAGTGGTTAAGGCATCAGCCTGTCACTCCGGGGACGCGGGTTCGATTCCCGCATAAGACTTGGTTGTATTCTGGGGAACCGGTCAGTCTTCCGCCTGCTAAAGGAAGGGATTCTAGAAAGGGGAGCTGCAACCCATCGTCCAACGCCAGTGTAATCGTTTGTTGATAAAATTCTTCTGTGATTGTGTGATTTGTGTTTCTATTTCCTTGTATTCATATGTACTCCGGACTGGGGTATAATGTCGTCAACCCCCAGGGACATCAGCAAACAAACAAAACAAACTATACAGAACTGTCTCAGATCATCAGATAAACCGTATTTATGTGTCATATACACTCATGGACAAAAAGATTAGCGCACCAAGAAGGAGTCGTCAAAATGAAACGAAATTTTACTTACATAATGACTACTTTGATATAAGTAAATGATAAGAAAATCAAAGAAAAGGGATAATTTATTTCAGAGAAAAAGGCAAAAGAACGGAGGAGTTAATACTCCGTTGGACCCCCT
This sequence comes from Dolomedes plantarius, assembly GCA_907164885.2. Lineage (NCBI taxonomy): Eukaryota > Metazoa > Arthropoda > Arachnida > Araneae > Dolomedidae > Dolomedes > Dolomedes plantarius. The sequence goes on from OU015498.1 coordinate 39,834,815, forward strand.
CTAGGGCGAATGCACGATGCGATACGATCGGGCATTGAGTCATACAAGTTCTGTATGATGTCTTGAGACATTTCGTTCCATATTTGCTGTAACCTTGCCTCTAGTTCGTTCAAACTCGTGGGATGCCCAACTCGTCGTCCCAAATGATCCCAGATATGCTCGATTGGAGACAAATCTGGGGATCGGGCAGCCCAAGGAAGGGTAGTAACAGTGCGGAGACAGTCTTGTGATACCCTTGCCGTATGAGGCCGAGCATTGTCTTGTTGAAAAATGGCTCCTGGGAGCCGTTGCATGAGTGGCAACACATGTGGTTGCAGGATTTCATGAACATACCGCTGGGCTGTCACGGTGCCACGGAACAATACTAGGGGTGACCGTGTATTGTAGGCAATGGCACCCCATACCGTCACACCAGGTGTGGGAGCGATGTGTCGCTGTACAGCAAAGGCAGGATTGAAGCGTTAACCACGGGCTCTCCACAGACGAACACGATTGTCATCACTGCCGAGATTGAATCTGGATTCGTCGCTAAAGACGACCTGGTTCCATTCCGCTGCAGTCCAGTTTCCTCGTGCGCGGCAAAACTCCAAACGGAGGCGTCGATGGGTGGGCGTCAAGGGCAGCACACGTAATGGGCACCGCGATACCAACTGTCCTTCAGCCAGGCGCCTTCGTATGGTTCGAGAAGACACAGAGGTCCCGAGTGAAGGTGCTACCTGTGCCTGGATGGCGGCCGATGAAGCAGTTGGCTGTACGCGTGCATTTCTTACGATGTGGCGGTCTTCTCGACGACTGGTCTGTTGAGGGCGTTCTGAGCCTGGTCTTCGTGTACATGACATCTCTCGGGTCCACTGGTCCCAACACCTCCTCACTGCACAATCAGAGCGGCCAAATTGACGAGCTACTCGCCTAGCTGACCACCCAGCTTCCATCATCCCGACGATTCTCCCCCTCTCAAACTGCGACAACTGCTTATATTGTCTTCGAACACGGCGTAATGGCATGTCTATCTCAGCTCTTCCTTTGTAAATGATTTAGCACACTCAAACAAGCTTTGGTTACCTGTTTTATACTCCACAGAGTACGATGTTCAACGCCCTCTACCGGCTATACGTAATGCGCAATCACGCTGCATTTCTAATCATTTGCATATCTCCCCGACATGTACCTTCATTGCAAGTTTCGTTAAGATCCCGCAATTATTTCTTGGTGCGCTAATTTTTTTATCCATGAGTGTATTAAAAATCAAGTTCAACCGTTCGATTTCAATCGCCTCAGACGTTTCAAAGCCCGACATATAAAAGATAAAAAAAATAAACATACTGATGTGTTTTCTCGATAAGTCAATACCACGATTCTTCAACGGCATAAGATGAGGGGCGTCAACAGTTTTAAAACACCAAAAAATTGTGTGACGTCAATCTCCTTCATCGAAGACAAAGAAAAATAACGAAGGAAATACTGAAAAAAAATCTAATGTTAAAATCCCTTTAATGGTGGTTATTTCTGTTTAGTAATTTTTCCCTCTGACGTGAGCGATATTTCTTATATCAGTGGTTCCAAAACTTTGAAAACTCTTGGACACTTTTATAAAAGAAATATTTTGGTTGATCTCCTACCTTCCCTTGTTACATTTTAGTTAGTAATAAAAACTATGCAATGGAATGAATAATGAAAAATAATATTTTTAGAAGATAACTTATTCTTACTATAAGTCTTTTGCAGTTTATTTTATGTTTTCAAAGCAGCAATCTCTCAAGAAGTCTGTAATTAGTAAAAATAATTGTATAGGTGTGCATTAGTGAATTACACAATAGAATATACTATGCACAAGCTATTGTGATTTTGAATTTATACATCTGCAGTAAATTTAAAACCCTAAATTATTGTCTAGTAAAACGATATTAGCTTGGATGCTACTGAAGGTAACTGTTTGATCTATTTGACAATTTAGATCCCAGAATTGAAAGTGTGAGCTGATGAAGAACTTATGCACAAATCATTCAATTTGCTAATATTGGGGAAAGATAATTACCCAATATGCTATTTCGAGTTTTTTGTATAATTGATGCTTTGATATTTGAAGAACTCATAAACCTTAATCTTATGTTCCTAGAATGAACGAGATGGTCATTTTTATCTCGAAAACTTGGCGAGGGTAATGAATGCATTCCTAAATAAATTTTACAGGTTATAATTACTCAACCAGACTTCTCATTGTTATCACAAATGGAAAAGCAACTATTCAGCTAGAGATTCATTTCAATATAAAATTTCTTCTGGTTAACCCAGATTCGAAAGACAACTAATGCAGGGTGTGTCTCTAACACCACATGACACTCTTCTAATTTTATCCCACAAATGAAACTCTGGATAGTGATTCAGATGAGATACATTTTCCTTTTTTTTATAAGTAAAAACAACTATAGTCTCAGAACTCGAAAACAAAACCTTATTTCTTCCTGCTTTTGAACTTTCTTTCGAGATAGTCTACCATCAAATCTTGAAAAATAAGTGTCCTACTTCGGAATCAAACCCGACAGACTGACGCGTATTGCCTAAAACTATAAGATGTGACACTTGATCCTCCTGGGGAAATTCGAAACAAGATACCATCTACATTAAAAATTATAAAGTTTAGGGATTGTTCTAAGCTATCCTTCTTCAGGTGTTTATTTCTTGCTTTGTAAATTTTGGACCACAATTCGTGAAAGACGGTGATTACCTCCAAAGTGGGCTGGTTAACTGCCCTTTTTCAGTGACCAGTAAAAATTTGCAAATATTCTGCCTAAGGAATTATTTTTCCTACAGCTTACTACATCGACTTTGCCTTGCTGAGTAGAACATAGTAAGTGCTACCTGTTCCAAGGCTATCTGAACGGAGATTTATATTTTTGCTTATCTTTCTTTAGGTCATCAACATTTTTATTTGTGTATGTGTTCAATCCTGTAACACTAATTAAAACCTTGCTTGGTGAAGCACCTCAGACCTCATTTGACCTCTTTTTTTGGACTCACTAGACAAAAACTGTTGTTGTTGTTGCTTATATCACTTGACCGATAGACATGAACTGTTTGTTTATACTTGTGGAGGTACAGACTGCACGCCAGCGCATCATGGAGTTTCAATTCAAATATTCAAATTTCTGGGTTTGTAACGTCATCACCGCGGCAAGTATTTAAGCCGGGTCTGAGAGTCAACCAGGGCTTCCGTCCAGTTTCCTCGCCTGCTGCTTCGTAGTTTCTCGAGGGGAGTGTTTTCCCCTTTTTGTTTGTTTTTTGTTGCTCAAGTGTGAGCACTGTTGTTAAATTGTACTTATTTGTTAAATTTTACAGTTGTTGATACTTACATTATGTTAGCAAGAATAAACTTTTGAGTTTGAAATTTTCGTTCTGACTGACTCGAATGGCACCAACATCGGCTTATGCTACAGTAGTGATCCGGTCTACAGGCACGGTCTGATGATATGAAATGTTTTAGCCTGTTTTTGAAGTGTATTGAGTCGGATGGAGCTTTAAATTCCCCCCTAAACAAAATAAAATGTGCTCACTGTATGTAATTCGAGTGTGACTGCAATGGATCAAGTAAGTTTTTTACACATCTATCATCTGCTCATTCTGACAATTCAAACAGTTGTTGCTAAATAAATTCTACTTTGCATATTATACCTAGGGGAATGAAGTAACCTTTTTGGTTTATTTTGTGTGCATTTGTTGTCATTACTTTGCACTGTGTATATATTGTGCATTTTTTGTATAACAATTAGTAAAAATGAGTAACCCAGGGGAGGAAAACGGTGAATGGCTCGCAAGTGAATAAAATTGCTTAAAGACTGCCAAACTTTTGGAATGAAAATCAGAGTTTGTACTTTTCCCTAGTAGAAGCAAATTTTAAATTATCGGGAATAACGCAGGAAAGCACTAAAAATTGTAGCTCGATTGCCTCGCTTGATCAACAAACTATGTTGGCAATTGCTGATCTTGTGAGTAATTCTGAGTTAGAAAATCCGTATACCGCTGTAAAAAATAGGTTAATAGAGGTTTTTAAAATATCGGATGCTAAAAAAATTCAAACTTTGCTGCAAGATTTGACATTGGGTGATCGTAAACCTTCTGCCTTGTTTCGCCATATGCGAGACTTTGCGGGGGGGGGGATGGTTTTTCGGAGCAAGTGATCAAATCTATTTGGTTAGCACAATTGCCTGCTACTGTACAATCTGGACTTTCGGTAAGCAGTGAAAGACTAAATCTGGATGGACTAGCTGATAAAATTTTTGAGGTCACGAGCTCTGCTACTTGTTGCAGTGAAATTAAACTTAACCTCATTACAGAATGAAATTTTCATGCTTAAAAAGGAAATTTCTAAGTTATAGCACCAAGTTAAGTTCAACAAAATCAGGAATCAAATTTTCACCTCCGTAATAGGTTTCACTCTCGTGATTTTCTAATAGGAATGCTGCTAAGCAAGGCAATTTGGGGATGAAGTCACTCAAAAGCAATCTAAATATTGTTGGTATCATACTAAATATGTAGCAAAAGCTCATAAATGCATTAAACCATGTGCTTATAATTTAAACTAATAAGACCGGCTACGGATTCAGTGATCCCTAGTTTAACGGGAAGTTTTGAAAGCCACCGACTTTTTGTTACTGACCGTCAATCTCGCTTATCATTTTTGGTGGATTCAGGGTCAGATGCAAGTTTATTGCCAAGGTCATTTAAAGACCAGATGCCAATTGCAAATTATGTGCTTAAAGTAGCTAATGGTACTAACGTTAATACATTTGGATCTAAATTGTTAACCTTAAATTTCGGGTTAGGCAGAAAGTTTGTTTTTACATTTATTGCTGATGTTTCAAAACCTATCCTTGGTGTTGATTTTTTAAACATTTGGTTTAGTAGTGGACATTAAAAATAAAGAATTAATTGATCCCACTACCTTTTGTAAATGTAAAGGAAAAGTTTTGCCATCTACGGTACAAAGTATTAAAACAATTACTGGTACCGGTAAATATCATGATTTGTTACAGGAATTTGTAGAAATTACTAAGATTAAATCCAATCCTGTTAAAATCAAACATCATACTGTGCATTACATAGACACAAGAGGTCCCTCTGTGGCTGCTAAAGTCCGGAGATTGAATCCCGAAAATTCAAAGCGGCCAAAAGTGAATATGATTATATGTTAAGTCAAGGGATTTGTAGGCCTTCGAAGAGCCCTTGGGCGAGCCCTTTACATGTGGTGCCGAAAAATAATTCAGATTGGCGACCAACAGGGGATTATAGGGCTTTAAATCCTCGAACTCGTCCTGATAAGCATCCTTTACCGAATTTACAGGATTTTATATAAAATTTGTTTGGTTAAAAAAGTGTTTAGTAAAATAGATCTGTTTTGAGCATATCATCAGATACCTGTTTATGAGCCTTATATTGAGAAAAACTGCTGTAATAACCCCTTTTGGGTTACTCGAATTTAAATATTTGCCTTTTGGACTTTGTAATGCACCCCCAGATATTTCAACGTTTTATGAATGAAGTTTTGTTTGGGTTACATTATGTGTTTGTGTATTTAGATGATATTTTAATAGCAAGTAATAATGAAAGAGAGCATGTAAATCATTTTCAATATGTTTTTGAAAGACTACAATTGTATGGTCTAACGATTAATGTAGACAAATGTGTTTTCGGAGCTGATGAAATCCCATTTTTAGGTCATATAGTTAATTGTTTTGGTATTAAACCCTTGCCTGAGAAAGTGCAAGTAATTAACGATTATCCTAAACCGTACACCCTTCGTGAATTACGAAGATTTGTAAGGTGTGTTAATTTTTATCGGAGGTTTATACCGCGAGCGGCGGAAATGCAAGCACCATTAAACTCCTTATTAGGTGGTGGAAGAAAGTGACTGAAAATCTATTGTTTGGAATGACGATTTAAATAAGTTTCCAAAAATGCAAGGACAGTATTGTTAAGGTCGCTCAATTGTCGCGCCCGGAGTTTAATTGCGAGCTGGTTTTATTCACTGATGCAAGTGAAACAGCTGTGTCTGGTGCATTGCATAAAGTCGCTGAAGGGTACTTGCCTCAGTCATTCTTTTCAAAAAAAATTAAATAATGCTCAAGTGAAATATTCTGTCTATGATAAATAATTGTTGGCCATTTACCTTTCTATCATACATTTTCGCTATATGTTAGAGGTAAGATGTTTTTATGTAGCTACTGATCACAAACCCTTGACACATGATTTCGAGCGAGTTTCTGAGAAATGTCCTCCAAGACGTGCAAGATATCTAGATTTTATTGCACAGTTTACAACTGATGTAAGAAATATTGAGGGCCACCAGAATTTTGTGGCAGAGGCATTGTCAAGAATTGATGAAATAGTGTACCCTGTAAATATTGACTATAGTGAACGAGCAGATGGTGGATGGTGAGTTACAAATTTTTTTAAATATCCTAAAAAAACTAATCTTGAACTTAAATTACTATTTGTTGGATATTTAAATGTAAAAGTGTACTGTGATGTCTCTCGAGATAGTCTCAGGTTATTTGTTCCTGTTAAATTTGGGCGCATTATTTTTGAATCTGTGCATGGTTTAGCACATGTTGGATCGCGAGCTACTTTGAAACAAATAAGTTCCAAATACATTTGGACTTTTATGCGTAGAGACGTAACTGTCTGGTGTCGCACGTGTTTGGCTTGCCAAAAAGCTAAAGTGCATAGACAGAGTTTCGCCATTGCAATAAATTCAAACGCCTAACGCTATATTCCAACATGTTCACGTAGATTTAATTGGTCCGTTACCAATGTACCAAAATTTTAGATATTGCTTAACGATAATTGATAGACGATAATAACGATAATAATCGATATAAATCGATCTATACAAGATGGATCGAGGTCATTCCCTTACAGGATATAACTGCTGAAACGGTCTCGCGGGCATTTTTATTAAATTGAGTGTCCAAATTTGGTGCAGCAGCCTGTATATATCGTGACCAAGGGAGACAATTTGAATCTTTTACATTCAGGAACTTAGCTGAAACTTTGGGTGCTGAAATTCCACGTACATCTGTATACAACCCCAAAGCAAATTGTATGATTGATCGTTGTCACCGCGTCCTAAAAGCAGCTTTAATGTGCAATCCTATGGACTCGGGGGTTGACCGCTTACCTTTGATTTTGCTGGGGTTGAGAATTGCAGTACGGGAGGAGTGGAAGCACTCAGCGGCGGAGCTTGTGTACGGACAGACACTACGTCTTCCAGGGCAATTTTTTACGCCTGTTGAATTTGATTCCTCGCACTCAGTCAGATTTCATTTATAAATTATATACTGCTTTCAAATTTGTTAAATCCAAACCCGCTACTTCTCACAAAGAACAAGTAGTGTATCTTCCAAAGGATTTAAAAACTTGTACGCACGACTTTATGCGACAAGATGCGGTGCGCAAGGCCCTTCAACCACTTTATCAAGGACCATACATTGTCCTTAAAAGGAGACCCTCTTTTAAAGATTGCTTTGCAGGAGAAATGGGTGTCTATTCATCGCCTTAAACCAGCTTTTCTTCCGGTGGACTCTATGCCTTTGCCACAGTTAGCCTTGGCTGCAGGGAAGAAAGATGACCAAGCTAGCAAGACTTTGAACTCCTACACGACCCGGAGCGGAAGGAAAGTTCGTTTCAGGTCAGTTTGACCATTCAACTTCGGAGGGGAGTGCTGTGGAGGTACAGACTGCACGCCAGTGCATCATGAAGTTTGATATTCAAATATTCAAATTTCTCGGCTTGTAACGTCATCACCGCGGCAAGTATTTAAGCCAGGTCTGAGAGTTAACTAGGGCTTCCGTCCGGTTTCCCCGCCTGCTGCTTCGGGGTTTCTCGCGGGGAGTGTTATCCCCTTTCTGTTTGTTTTATTTGTTGCTCAAGTGTGAGCACGGTTGTTAAATTGTACTTATTTGTTAAATTTTACAGTTGTTGATACTTACGTTATGTTAGCAAGAATAAACTGAGTTTGAATTTTTCGTTCTTACTGACCCGAATGGCACCAGCATCGGCTTATGCTATATACTATTTGTCAAGACAAGACAGATTTTGAATACGAGGAAACTTTGATCAGATCTGATGCGAATAAATAGAAAAGAAGCAAGGTCCTATCCTTTCCCTGCAGAATATAAGAAAAGAGGGTAGTTTTGAACCCTATTTGTGACTGACTTTCAGACCTGTAATTATCTTTATCAGGAATTTGGTTTGCGTAATGAAATACGAATTCATATATTTAACCAGTTTCATATAAATGAGTCTTATACATTCACTGCAGATAGAAACAAGAGGATATTTCATCTATTAATATTTTGTTAATATATTTCAACATGTCTGTTTTTGTAGCTTGAATCTTTAATACAGCATTTCAATTCGTTAATATGCACGACAAATTTATCTGCTTGAGTTATTCCAGATGCTCATTAAATGTTCAATACCATCCACTTTCGAATGAACATCCTTGTATACGGTTGCAGAATTATAAATATTAAATCGGCTTATTACAACGATAAAATATTAAGGTCGTGATGTAATATGAAATTTCAATTTATAGCAGTAATGTAATCAGATAAAAGGCAAGTATTCATAACTTTATAATTACCTCCATTGCGCAATATACTGTAGCGTAAGAGAACATGTTTTTGAAACAAGATTCTTGAAAAGATATGAAAGCGTGTGTAATTAGATAATTTAATACTTTACTTTAGTATTAATTCATTCGTCAAGGAGAAAACAATTTATTTCAATTAATAGTTTGAAAGAGAATGCTGAACGTTGAAATAGTACAAAGTGACAGAAGTAGATTCAAAAGCTGTATTACTCTTAGTAGAAAACTGTTTAATTGGCATTTAAACAACAATACACTGTATGTATAATATTAAATGCTAAATACAAATTATGAAACTGCTAACTAAGTTACAAATTGCTCTATCAAAAAATAATTCCCACTAATATTGTAACTGGTTCTGTAATATTGGATCCATAGCACGAAATGCAATAGCAAAGCATTATACACTATCTACAAATAAATATTTGGACACCTGTGATATAAAAGAAAAACAAAATTTATTCATATTCAATAGTTGGTAGAGCCTCTACGAGAAGCAATTACAGCCTCAACCCTCCGGGGCATGCTTTCCACAAGTCCTTGTATATATCATGGAGGTTCAATCCGCCCACAGCTGCTTAGTGGGCCGGATGGAGTGGTGGGAGCGATTAGTTAGATTCGTTTAAGAACTCCTTAAACGCACTCTGGGTAGGGCCATATTAACAAATGAAGAGTTGCAGATGATTTTGTGACTGCGACTATGTTATAAATTCACGCCCACTAACTTACCTTTCAGAAGACCCTGAAGATTTAAGTCTGCTTACACCTGCCATGTTTTTACTTGAAAACTCCGAATCAAGAGTTACCGACGTTGACCAAATAGATGCCAAACATTGTCGCAAAAGAATAAGATATAGAATGAAGCTCTGGAAGGGTTAAGGCGGCTCTTTCGTCAAGAATATCTCAGTCAGCTGATACAAAGACAGAATCGCAAAAAAAGCAGCAAACGTGTATAAAGTTAGGATAAATAGATTTCATTGGAGACGACTGCAAAAAAACGTTTGAATTGGCGCAAGTGATGCAGTTATTGCCTGGAAGGGATGGCAAAGAGTGCACAGTCAAACTGAAGACGCAAAATGGTGTTTTGACAAAACCTGTACAAAGAATGTATAGCTTAGAATTACAATCGAATGATGTTTTGGATTATATTTCGCAGGCACCGGAGGAGTCAGCTCCTGATTATGTTACCCTTGAGGAACAGACTGTATCTGAAATACCTATGAATTCGTTTCCCTTGCCTCAAGGTACATGGGCTGGACGTATCATAAAAAAGGTCCAAAAGACTGGGTCTTTGAAACATGATTGAGGTTTTGAGTCCTCCTGACTCGACTCAATAGGGGGAGGGGGCATGTTGGCAAATTTTGGCTTGATGAACTGAACTGAAGCGATGTGTTGCACTGACGTCACCTTATTCTGTTTTGAGCATTTATATACGCTCGTTCATGTACAGGTAGATAGACAGGTGCTGTGGTGTGGTGGCTCGTGATCGTATGTTATATCAGAAATTATGAGCAAAGACATACCTGTCATACTTTCTTTTATTGAAGTCTGCTGATAACTAGGGGATTGGAGAGTGTACTGCCGAACAAAACTTATACCAAGCACGGATATTCAACACGTGCTTCTTCCACGAGTAGGCGCATCTAGATTCACAAAAAAAAACTCGTCCACGCTACTTACTATACGTTCAACAACGTGACTGTTGAAAATGGCTCGCGGGGGCGAAACGGGGAAAAATAATCTTGCCAATTTGGCGCTCGACACAAAACCAGTTCTGGTGGAAAAGCGCAATGCAATTGGTCAGCGGAGACAGTCTGCGGCGATAAAATGGACGAAAGAGCTTTGCCAAATATGCCAAGTGACTAGATCTTTATAATTATCAAAAGGCGCTGAAAAAAATTTGGAAAACTTATATCGAATAATTGAAATTCAAAATTGTGTTGCTTTATGTAATCCTGTTACCCTTGAGCAACAGACTAGAACTGAAATACCTATGAATTCGTTTCCCTTGTCTCAAGTTACATGGGCTGGACGTATCATAAAAAAGGTCCAAAAGACTGGGTCTTTGCAACGTGATTGAGGTTTTGAGTCCTCCTGACCCGACTCAAAAGGGGGAGGGAGCATGTTGGTAAATTTTGGCCCGATGAACTGAACTGAAGCGATGTGTTGCACTGACGTCACCTTATTCTGTTTTGAGCATTTATTTACGCTCGTTCGTGTACAGGTAGATAGACAGGTGCAGAGGTAGATTGACACGTACGGGCGGTTATTGCGTTTTATTATTTCTGTGAAGTAAAATGTTCTATTTTTGAAATAGAGTTATCATTTTGGTTACGTGTATATGCGTTATTTCGACAACCGCTACGCATCCGGTAGATGCGAGAAGAACCCTACGAATTTTATATCTTTATGTTCGTAACAGATAGTTTAAATATTAATATTCAGTGACAATAAAGTCACTAGTTTTGTTAAGTTCATCGATGACTCGATATGGAAGTGAAGTTAATAGAATTAGTCATTAATTCAATCGTCAATAACAAAATATATTTACTTACAATTCGTGAAGTTGTAAGAATCTTTATTCGATGTCTAATGCAGCTTCTTCTGTTAGCCAAGTGTTTGAATTGTAAATATATGTTAAAAAGTTGATTTCTGTATGAATGTAATTCGTTACAAAATCAATTCCTAAATAATTATGATACACAATGGGAAAACTATCAGTCTGTGAAGTTACATTTTAAACTATTTCAAGCATTTTCCTCCTTTGAACTGACATAAAAATTCAAATTACTTTTTCTCCGTACTAACGATTTTTAGAATAGAATACATTTTGCAGGTGATCCAACTTTTCAAGGAACCGCGACTCTTTACTAAACTTATGTCAAATTTTTCTTACTCGATCCGACTATACACTTTCAAATATAAAAGATTGGGAAACGATGATCTAAATGTAGAAAGCGTTTGATAGTTGTGTAAAATAGGGGAAAATATAGCTTTAATCTGAAGGAATATTTCCTTTATTCTATTTTTGGGCTATATTTGCAGTTGGATTTTCCGTAGAATATGGTATTGCATTTTCCCCGATTTGGGTTTTTTTATTGGTATATAGTATTTGAAATTTCCTTTTGTTAACCTTTAACTGGTAAAAATGAATTTATTTTTATGAAAAATCTTAACCAGTAACTTCACCGTATGAGATCACCAGCTAGAAAATCAGTTGTTTACTTTCTGAGATAAAAATAGACCAGACGGATTCCAAGCACGTCCATAGACGAAGTAACAAAATAACTTTCGGAAACTCAAACTCAGAGTTTTACTGTTACGGACTTATTCATTTCTGATCCTCTTATTAGGGTAACCACCTGTCTAGATCTTTTTCTTAAAACTTTAAATGTTTGCTTCTCTCGTTTCAAATAATACATTAATCTAAAAGAACCAAAAAATAATATTTTTATTTGAATAATACAGCAAATTCAGTCATTTATGGTTTATTACTGATTTTTTTCATTAAATTATTTTAAAATAAAACAAAGAATTAAACGGGGAACATTGAATTAAGTAATTTTTAAAATTAAATTTCAAAGAAAATTTTGCAAATCCTGAAACCCTTCCCAAGCGCTTTTATAATATATCCCTCGTTGCACAACTAAACAGAAATGCGTTTATTTTACCATTTAGGTAACTTTTAATATTTTTTGTGCAAGGAAAATTGATGAAAATGTATCAAAATTTTCATCCACAGACAAACACCCTAACAAAAGGGACCAGGAACACTTTTCTGGCTAACAAATTGAATATTCATTAGAATTATAGTTTACTTACGACAGTGTATTATTTAAAAACCCATTATGTTCTTACGTGTGTCCCAAGTTGCAATCATACCAGGCTATACATAATATAAAGTAATAAACTGATTAATTTGCAGTCTATTTTTTATATCTGAACATTTTCGCGGTATTGTACATGGAATTGAAGAAATAAACTATTAAATAAAGTTAGAACATATAATAATTAGAATATTTTGTATAGTGGCTTTTTATTTATTTTTTATTTTTTGCTAAATTATAAATTTGAGAAATACACTCTGACACATGTCTGAGAATAACTAAAGGACATGAACTCAAATTTAATATCTAATGTTACCATTTAATTTCTCTTAATATTACTTAACATTAATTTAAACACTGATTACAAACTGTTACAGAAATAATCTTATTAATTGTTATCATTCATTAAAAAAAATATTAGACACATAAAATTCAAATTATATACAATAGATTAGAGCTGTGCTCTCTCCTGATAAATATAACACAAATACTTATGACTTACCACCACCCTCGTTTGAAATTGGAGCATCTCGTTTCTCTTAAGTCGACCAGCGGAATCGGCAACGCAAAAAAAAATAAAAATGGCTGATGGTTCAAGATCGGGACACCACGAGGTCCTCTCACTGTCGCTGCTTATTCTCCAACTGGCTAAAAAAACTTTTTTTTTTACTTCTTTAGAACCGGGGAGAGCAGAGGTCAGCTATGTCCTCGAACAAACACCTTTCAGCTCTCATTGGTTAAAAGATGTTACTAGGCCGTTGCTATGGGGACGCTAAGACCCATTTACAGCCGAGAAGGGGTGGCAAGTCATTCCTATATTCTTTCACAAAACCTGTCTACACGATAAGCTAAATTTGCCTCCGGGAGGTACATACCTTTCTTCCAGAAACCGGTACAAAATAAGCCACAGGCACGATCCCAAACACACATACATCATAGGACATACATAATAAAACAGTTACACTAAAATGTGCATGGAACCGAATCAATGCTGTATCAAGACTATGAGATAAGAAAATATATTTACAAAGTCGAATTCCATGTCACATAAACTTTCATGCGAATTACAATTCCTCAGATGTCGATAAATGGGAACAAAATCAAACAGGTTCCAAACCGAAATACTCACCTGTTTAAAGTCAAAAAAGAGGAATCTTCCTTTCCTCGACCTTCATTTTTCTAGCCTTACTGTAAAATAAAAATGCATTTTAGAATGCAAATTAAAATTTCCAGAAAATTAACAATGTTTATAAGTAAAAACCTTTAACTAAAGCGTTTTGATTCGCCATTTTGGCATGCTTCATGCATTTTGACATATTTCTCTGTAAATTTTGTACCATAATTCAGGATAGACGATGGTCCTTTCCGAAGTGTGCTAGCTGCCTGCACTTGAGTCATTAGTAAAAAGTTACAGAAATTTCGCGTTTATATTGAGTTTTATCAACGTTTATATCTTACATAGAAGCCGATAACAAGGGTGATACCTGGGTCCAAGACTACCTGTAAGCTGGATATGTATATTTTTGCTTTTAACTCTTTGAGAGGCGTGGTTTGCACAGTGCAAATGCCTAAAACTAGTCTTTTTTTCCCCTTGCATGCAATGTATTCCAGTTAAATGAGCAGAAAAATGGTTTATACTGCCATCTGTTATCAGTATAAAGAAGTAAAAACATTTTTCAAACTTTAAATGGAAAATATTCAAGATTCTTTAGGTTAAAAATATCTGGAAAAAATTCGCAAAGTGTAAACGGGGGGAGGTTGTTGCCCCTAAAACCGTTAATGTGTGTAATTGCGAAAAACTTCAGGGCACACCATTAGAGAACTAAAAAATAGCATGAAAAGTTGCACAAGTCAAAAAATCGCAATTTGGAGGTCATGTCATTAACAAAAAATATGTGTAAAGTTCCCCATCGTATACGAAAAGCGACACATATCTATCTCTCAATTTGTTCACCTGAGAGCAGTTGTATCAGTTTTATTGTAATGCTAGTTCAAGTTGTATAGTATTCTTTAAGTTGATTTTTCTTAAATGCTGCATTTTTGAGTTGTGTCACATTTTTTGCCGGGGTGCAAAATGTTTTATATCTACGTGAATTTTCATAACGTAGTACTTTGCGTAATTGCTCGAAGCAGGCTCAGTTGAAGTGGAATTACTTCTAATGGAATATTTGGTATGCATAATTATATGACAGTTTTCAGAAATTCATTTATAGGATGCTAAACACAGACTTTTAATTTTATGGAAAATAAGCAATTTACAGATAGATAATTAACGAAGTTTAAGGAACCAGTGAGTAATAGTTCAGGTAAATAGAGAACGACTGATATTTATTGACGAAAAATTTCTCGTAGGTAAAGACTTATTGCAACCTCTATTTGACGGGAGTGGTATTCGAGCCTTGCACCTCTGAACCATCAGGCAGTCCGTCTCGGCTTCTCAGGAAGTCTGATATGGTGAATTCTGTTGCCCTTATTTCATTCATATTTAAAAAATAATAGATTTTCTTCAAAAATACGTTAAGGACTGAGACAAAAACAATCAGTATGTTAACTGTTTGGCTGAATTTTGAAACTATACAGTCATATTTCGGTACAATCATAGGCAATAACAGAGATATTGAGGAAGAATAAATTTTGTATATAAAAGAGAGGTAAACAGTCACAGAAAAGAGTATAACTGCATGAAGAAAGAGCCATTCAAACAGGAATAACAGACTTATTTTTTTACTTTGGCGGAAAATTTGAAATTAGTAGAAAAACCTATTTGAGAATTTACCTAAGGGGTATTTATTATTTTGTACCAATGGTTAGCGTCCACCCTTTTTGGGGATTGAGTATGTAGCAGACATCCGGTCTACATACCTTTGTATGTCTTTGTCTCATAACATTACATTGTTATAGTGTGTTATGTGATTCCTCTAGCACCCATACCAAATGTATTAAAAACGAGGAAACTTCATGTTATGTAATACATACCTTGCACCTCTCTCATTCTTTGCCATATGAGGTAATTATGTAGAATATGTCATTAGGTATTCTCAGCACAATAAAACTATAATATTAAATTTCAGTGAAAAGAGTTTAATTAGAGCACTTGAAACTGGCACTGAAGATGCATCGAATAATAAAATATATCGATAGTTGACACGTGGGGAACCACGCTGCCTTATAAGTCCTTCCTAACAATTAACCTATGTGAAGATATTTTTCTATGAAGGATCGTTTCCTCCATCCGTCCATAAGTTTGAATATATCATCATTTTGTTAAATTCGTAACACTTATATGATACGGGAAATATTTTAAGAAAGTTGTGAGGCTTTCGTGATAGCGAAGATATTAAAATATTTCCCTGTCCTGTTGGATAAACAGTTAAAAACTAATGATTATTTTGAAATTCTAAAGTTCTAAGACATTCGTGTATAAACAGTTTCCCAGTGCAGTTTTAATGAAACATTTCCGCTGATAAAATATCTATGATTTCCCTCTTTTGATAGCAGTGTCACATAATACCAGTGACGTTAATCTTCAGTACTTTAGCAAGTTATGATGAAAAGTTTAAATTAGCAAAAGCTTTAATATCTAATCAAACTTATTTTGTCAATCGAAATTTCAGTCAGATGTGTCTTTTATACTTCTAGGCTATTAAGTATACTTGTTAGAGAACTGAATGTTATAATCTACGACGTAAAATGAAATAGGAGGGCATTTCACGCACTTACTAAATAATATGAAGTATAAGATTTCTCCGTTGCAATTACAGCAGTTTGATATTCAGGACAGAATCATTTGAAGTATTTTACGACTGCTTGTGATGTCAGATTATTGTAAAACCCATTTTCCACGTGTTTAAATCATCTTGTTTGATGAAAATTGAAACGATATACACTCCCTGTTCCTTAAACATTACTACATGATACATTTTCTGTTTATACAGACATTTTATTCGAAACCTCCAAATTAACTTCTTTATCATAAGCATTTGTTGTTTATCCTTCGTATGCGCTAAAACTCTAATAAATACACGTGTGTTAATCACTTATCGCAGGACTTCGCAAATTGTGAAATTTGAACTCGTTGAAACACTGTAGGAGTGTGAGTTCAAAATTACTGTTTCATTTCTTTTTTTTTTTTTTCTCCAATGCGGAGGCACTTGCCGTCAAACATTCGCCTATACTACGCCGCAATTTTACTGCCCATTTTATTGTGGGGACACCATATAGGCGGACAGCATTACCCCCTATGAAGGGACGACACGAACGGAGGCATGTTTCGTGGCGCGACGTCAGGATTCGATCCGAGCACCCTCAGCACCGAAAACCAGCGCGCTGTACCACTGGGCCGCCACAAGCCACTGTTTCATTTCTATTCTGTGATATCTTGTTTAATAATCCTCTAAAGTTTTATATTAAAGGAATTTCGTGATGGCATGTTATAAAGAGAAAGAAGGTAATACATTTTAAAACATGAATTTGGGTAAACAAATCATTTTGTTTCAAAGATAGGCATTAATTCTTTATTTTACAATGAGTTTACAGACCTTAATAGGTATACAGATCTTTTGTCAAAATATCCCTCTATTTGGGCTTGTGGCGGTCCAGTGGTACAGCGTGCCGGTTTTCGGTGCTGAGGGTGCTCAGATCGAATCCCGGCGTTGCGCCACGAAAAATGCCTCCGTTCGTGTCATCCCTTTACAGGGGGTAATGCTGTCCGCCTATATGGTGCCCCCATAATAAAATGGGTAGTAAACCTGTGGCCTAGTAAGGGCGAATGTTTCATTGCATTAGAGAAAAAAATATCCCTCTATTTTATAACTTTATCTATCGTTTAATATTTTAGGGTTTCAAGAAAGCAATGTAAGTCTTAATTCCATTTTTGAAGCATATAATTTTTCCCGTAATATTTACTAGATATCCTAAATTTACAGACTTAAAAGGCAGATTAAATTATTCATAAACAATCTAAGTTCGGGGTCATAAAGTACGACAGTAACTTTCAAAAGTGAAAAGCAAATTGCCAGTGAAGATAGTTAATATCGTCTCATAATAGTTCGAATTGCTTTCAACATGTCCTTCAACATACGGATACGGATATATTTCGACAATCTCATAAAATATTCAATCCTGATATTATTTAGTAACGGCAGCATTTTGATCTCGCAAAAATTCTAAATTAACTTACTAAAAGATGTGCTGTTTTGAAATCAACCTATTTCGATTAATCGAAACTGTATTATGCTATATAACTTGGACAAACCCATTGAAATCGTCCATATAATAACTAAACCTGGAATTCTATGACTATAAATCTTGCAGTTAATTTGTACTTTGTGAAAAGTGAAAATTTTCAACATTTGGGAATATGAAAATTTTCAAATATCCAGTTTCCACAGTTCAAAATTTTATCTAAAAATCGACAAAAATTACACCTAATGTTCTATATTTAAAAATCAACCTTTTTCGATTAATCAAAACTATATTATCCTCTATAACTTGCACAAATAGCATTAAAATTGTCCATATATTAGCTAGACCTGGAATAATATGACTGGGATCTAATATGACCTGGAATAATAGTCTTGCAGTTTATTTGTTCTTTGGGAAAAGTGAAGATTCTCAACTTTCGGGGGTATGAAAATTTCAAATAAACAGTTTCCAAAGTTAAAATTTTATCTAAAAATGGAAAAATTAACAATTAACGGCTTGTGTTGAAATTAATCTATTTCGATTAATCAAAACTGTATTATCCTATATAACTTAGATAAACCCACTAAAATCTTCATATAATAGGTAGACCTGGAATTCTATGACTATCAGTCTAGTGGGTTTTTTTTTGTACATTGTGAAAAAGGAAAATTTTCAGCTTTTAGGAATATGAAACTTTTCAAATATCGAGTTTCCATAGTTCAAAATTTTATCTAAATAACGAAAAATTAACAACTAATGATCTGTAACATACTACGAGCTCTCTCAGATTTGATTTAAGATAACACTTTACCACAGAATACAGAAACCCATAAAAAAATCAATAATATTATTAATAAAATGTTAACTATGCATTAAAAAAGTAATTATCTTTATTCTCTTGAAGATAAAAGCAAGTATAATGGACATTTCTTCCGTCGATGTTAATACAATTAAATAATAATATCTAATTTAATGTCATTAATTTATGTTTAAGACAGTAAAATTTCTTCATTCAGTTATTGGCGCCGTAGCAATACATTTGAAACACATATTTACAAATGTAAACTGGAACTAATTGAGTCATTTGTAAATATAATGTCAACTGAAGAAAAGTCAACAAATTTAAATGTTAAAATATAACCAGAAAAAAAATTTCTACTCCTCTGTTTTTATCCAACCATAAATCCATACGTACTACGTCTTTACTGTCAGAAATCTCGAACATGGTATGGGCAACAAGCATCGCATTTTTCGAAAGCAGGACATTTATATACAGTCCTATATCCTGCAATTCAATATTTTATTTTCTTTAAGATCGTATCACAATATAGAATGCATTTGTGCTACAAAGCACTGCAAATTTATTCCCACATATAACAATGACAAGAAAACAAGCATTTAAATAAATATTCTTTTTATATGTTTTGTTGGGTTGTCAGCAATTTATTTACATATTGTATATTGTATTGCGTTACATGCTGTTTATTATTTGTATTCTGTACATAAGAAAATTATTTTACTTATGCCATGAATTTATATGTAAAAAATGTTATATATGTATGTACTAGCTTCACAACGGAGTACGTTTTAGGATAATTACAATAAAAAAATAATGAAATTGCTTCTTAGAGAATTTCCTTATAAACAATTTTTTTATGTCTTCATTGGGAGGGACTAATATTACCAGGCTCGTCCGCGAACTTACGCGCGAGCAAGCTACGTAAAACTCTCCCTGTGAGATACAATTTTCTCTTAAATCTACACCAGCGTATTTTAAAGTTTGGCCTTGAGACTTATTTATCGTCACGGCGAAGCATACTTTGAGGAGAAATTGCACAGAACTGTTTTATATAAAGGTTTAATTTAATATCCATAAAACATACTAATTTGAAATAAATTCTTAAACTTCCATCCAATTTGTCTAGGGGTTTAATTTTATCTTTTACTGTATTTTAATATTTTTTGTCAATTTATTTCGTCGTTATGCACGTGACGCAAAATTAATTTAAAGTATCACAAAAAGAAAAGAAATCTCGTGATCAGCATTTAATAAATTAAATTCTATAAATTAATCTTTAAAAATTCACCAAAAATCAGAAAAGGGAGGCAAGGATTCAAAAAAGATTTCGTTTTAAAGGAACTTTTAGGATCTTTCTTGTGATATAAATTTTATAACTCTCAGATTATTATTTTAAATTAAAACTTAAAAAATTTTACAAAAACAGCTTAAAAATTTAATTTTAAAAAAATCTAAGAAGAAATTTTCAAAAATCTTTCGTAATGCACCCCAACACTATAAGAAGAATCGCCATGCAAAATTTGAGCCCTTTAGATACGGTGGTTTGGTCTGTGCGTTATCTGTCAGTCACTCAGTCACGGAACTGTTTTACACATAGAGATTACCAAAAAGAATATCCCGAAATTAATGACTGAGAATATCTGAGAAATTAAGGAATTCGTTTACTAGTCTATATCATTAGTTACTAGTACTATAATTAGTGTAAGGAAACGACGGTGCCCTGTTCCGGTCTCCGTATAAGTTGCATTTACGAGTGACGTAATACCTGCACTTGCACCTAGAATCGTTTGCGTGCTTGTATTTCTTTTTTTGTTTGTTATTTGCTACTTTACAAGTATTGAAGTGGCAACTTCCATAGATATTTCAGTGTATATATACGATGACATACTTTTAGTTATATGTTGTGATTGAAATAAAGTTCGTTTGGAAAGTCTTGAATGTTTAATTTTAAAGAACCTGTGAAGCCGGGTAGGCTAGAATAGATAGCTAAACTATCAATCAGTTTTACTCGTCACATATATGTTTTAAAGGTTTAAATATGTGTGCAAGACTTATTAATTTTCCTTCTAACTAGAATTATTCTAGAGTGCAGTCTAGATTAATTTAATCTCTTCTGTGTTGCTGACGTTTGTATACGCAAAGCACTAATGCTTTCATCCTTGTTGTTCCGGCTTATTTGATCAGATTTCCATAGTTTATCCACTCAAACCTAATAGTTGTGTTCGAAAGTTTCATGTAAAAAAATGTTTGCTCTGAAACTTCGACTTAAGTTTACTTCAACCCAGTTTCAATTCAAATTTCTACAGTTGTCACTGATCATGAAATTATGTTTGCATGCTTTAAACATACAGCGCTTCTTGATTTCTTGGGAAGGCGTGCATATTAACTCTTAAAGTCCTTCGGTCAGTTGGTTATGATTATACTGTATGAGTCGCCAATTTGTGGTCGTCGCTGGCTAGCAGTGAATGCGAGGAGTATTTTTATATACCCCACAACTAAAGCCCATTATCACAATTTAAGTATGAAAAAGGAAATACTTATTACATAAATTTAACATTGAAAATACGACTCATACAAATTAAAGAAAAACATGGATACCAAAAATTCCGAAGCAAAAAACTTAACAACGAATACAGAAGAATTATTTTTTCTGCTACTCTCGTACCGGATCATCGTTGTATCTAGGCAATTTCTTCAAAACGTGAAATACAAGGTGCACCCATGAAATAACCGGACAATTTTTTATAAATAAGAAAAATATTACTCACCTTCAGATAAATTTATCTCCTTCAAAATAATCGCCAAATAAGTCTATACAATTTTTCCAACGTTTCTTGAAGTCATCGAAACATTGTTTATAGGCGTTGGAACTAACCGTTCTCAAAATACGCGTAACATTTGATTTGATATCCGAGTCGTTTTCAAATCTCTGTCCTTTCATGGATTTTGCATTTTTTGATTACAAAGGACTTATTCACCAGGAATTTGTTCCTGAAAATCTAACAATTAGTCAGTATTTTTACAATGAGGTGCTTTTTCGATTAAGAAACAGGATAAGGCGAGTTAGGAAGGAACTATTTGATTCTGGTCAATGGTTTCTTTTACACGATAATGCTAGGTCCCATACAGCAATTTCTGTACAACAATATCTTGCTAAGCATTAAATTACAGTGATAAGTCACCCACCATATTCTCCCGACTTATCGCCAGCTGATTTTTTTCCTTTTTCCAAAGCTTAAGATAGCCATGAAAGGATGGAGATTTGAAAACGTCGATATCAAATCAAATGTTATGCGTATTTTGCGTACGGTTAGTTCTAACGCCTGTAAACAGTGTTTCGATGACTTGAAGAAACGTTGGAAAAACTGTATAGAGTCTTTTGGCGATTATTTCGAAGGCGATAAATTTATTTGAAGATGAGTAATATTTTTCTTATTTATAAAAAAACTAGATTTATTACCCGGCTTCGCTCGGGATTCAGTTTCTGTTATTTTTTTTTCAATGATTAGCCACATGTTATGATGTTCTAAAGTTATACCAACTCTTAAACAAATTAATTTCATTTTTTCAGTAATAAAAAATTCATTAATTAACTAATTTGTTGTTATTTTAATACTTGCCAGTACACAACATTTTTGTTTCTTTTTTACCATCTGCGACAATGTATAATTCAGATTGATTCCTTGCTCTAGACATTCCCACTCGCGCTCTTCTGATTTTTTTTCATCACATTGCTCATTTCTCAACAATCTTTGACATTTTGCCCTTACTTCTGCAGGATTAAAAGTTGCTCTCTTCTTTTTGGGCATTTTGAAGAATTAATTTACAGCTAGTCAATAATGTTCCAATGGATTTATTATTACAGAAAAAGAATCAATAATATTTGAATGGATTGAGAAACACATTCAATATTAAAACACAGCAAATCTGATAATTATTATAGAAAAAGTATATACACGTATTTCACGATTGTAATTCTTTGTCAAATCTAAATCGCCTGCTATGTTTCAATGTCACTTCAGTTACATAAACCTATTCTTCCTGCAATTAAAAGACTGGCTTTTAAATTTTACAATAATTTCTCTCGTACAACTAATCCTATTCTTCACAGCATTCCTCCCTACGACCCAGCGTCGCTAAAAACGTCCTACTAAACGCACGTGTTTCTAGCTAAGTGAACGTGTCTTTCAGTATATTTGAGTTTGAACAGATAGCTTGGGATAGTTTTAATGCATGAAATGGGTTGAGAACACATTCATTGAAAATGAATGACTTTCCATTTTCATATTTTCATTTTTAAAAAGAAATATTCCGGTGTTGCCACGTATATGAACATAATATATCAAATTCATACTTGCATGCGCCAATATATGAATAAATCAAGTTTTTAATTCATGTCTATTTATTTTTACGCAAATGTTATAATTTAAGTGGCAACAATGAAATGTAACAATGGCTTTGAACAAAAATATCCGTTGATAGTGCGCAAACGTGTTCTAACATAATTCGGGAATGGAACTTCGTAGCGGGATGAAAATTGTCACGTTCATCCTGATTTTTCAAGAACATAAAACCGTGTAAATATCATCAAGGTAGGGCTCAGGGTTCTTGAGTTTTTGTGACTCATACACACATACTAACACGACCCATTTCCCGTTTCTGCTTTATAATACATAAGATTTTCCGGTAACTTTATGGGCGCACCTTGTACAAATATTTTTAAATGTCGCACATGCGAAAGCTACAATACTCCTTTTCAAATATCATTTCTACATAATTCACCGGGAAAAAATTTTCTTCAATCCGGAATGTAGACTAAGTATATGTGGCTGTTATTTATTTATTAAGGATATAACGTCTACTATCACTATTTTCGGTCGAGAAAAGTAAATCAGGATTGAATAAATATTGTAAAATTATTTTTTATTTGTTGAAATAAAAGTTAATAATCAATATTTGAAACAAATCCACTGAACTAAAAACTTACTGGTTTAAAAAACTCTATAATTGTTTCTTTTAAAAATGCACATAGCATTATATCACAGGTTAAACTAAGTCAGTGAGTCCAAATGAATTTATAAATTTGATTACTCATGGTCACTGTCCTCATTGTAATAATTATAAATTACATTGACAAGTAAATGGTATTTAATCAAATAGATTCAAATACCCATCAATTTAGGCATCATTAAGTTCTTCATAATGCTCTTAATTTTATTATATTTCTGCTCCAAGCACAGAGACGATCTATTGAAATGATCCAACTTTCACATCATTTGCTATTAACGCAATAGCAATTTTATAGTCTCGCTTTTCATAATCATAAAGTGAAATAGGGATTTAAAGACTCAGATGTAACTGAGATAAAGCAGAGAATGTCCCATTAGCTTCAGAAGGAATCTTGAATTTTGTCATAAATAACGATTACCTCATAAAAGGTTTACCGCCGTAAAGAAATATCCTTCTGTAAGAAAACCGTCACTTTTACGCTAAATTCCTCATTATCTATGCTAATTAATTCACAGGATCACAATGAAGTTTGGAAAAAAAATGTCTAGCTTAGCTGAATAACTGCATCAAAATGCATTCAATGAATTAGTTATAACAATTAAAATAGTGCCCAGTTTAAAGAATAAACAACCAGGTTTTCTTTGTCGCATCTAGAAAAATTTGTTACTTGCCTTTGTTTACGACTCATGGCCACATTCTGTCGGACATAATTTTCATTTTATTTCCGACCCATTTCTTTTGTGGGGCAAACATAATCCGCCAAATAGACAAGCGTTTCACCGTATTTTCAAGGCATCATTTGATCGCTTATGGTATCATATCTTTATGCGTGGAACTTTATGATGTATGACTTGACAAATATCTAAAATTGACTGCTTGTGGCTGATTCAATATAATATGGAAATGTAAGAGAACATTAAAAATCGAAAATAAATTTTAGATGCTCGATTTCAGTTTGACAATTAAGAACGTTACTGAACTTTAATTTCTGAATATATATATATATATATATATATATATATATATATATATATATATATATATAATATATATATATATATATATATATATATATATATATATATATATATATAAACAGTTCCGTAACTGACTGACTCACTGACTGACATACAACGCACAGACCAAACCACAGGAACTACAGGGCTGAAATTTTGCATGGCGATTCTTCTTATAGTGTAGGGGTGCACTAAGAAAGATTTTTGAGAAATTCTTCTTAGATTTTTTCAAATTAAATTTTTAAGCTGTTTTAGTAACTTTTTTTAAGTTTCCATTTAAAATAATACTTTGAGGGTTATGAAATTTATTTCACGAGAAAGATCATGAAAATTCCTTTAAAATGAAATCTTTTTCGAATCTTTACCTCCCTTTTCTGATTTTTGGTGAATTTTTAAATATTAATTTTTAGAATTTAATTTATTAAATGCTGATCACGTGATTTCTTTTTCTGGTACTTTAAATAAATTTATCGTCACATGATAACAACGAAATAGAAAAAAATATTTTTTTCTTGTTAATGCAGCAGACGATTGGACATTATCCAAAAAAATATTAGAATACAGTAAAAGATATGTTCCTCAAACTGTACTAAATTCTTTAATATGTCCTATTAGATTTAATATGAATATTTTCCTCTACATTATTTTGTCTTTAAAAATATCGCTTACGATTTTTTTATAAATGTATACATATTTTTTACATCAATTGTATACATTGATCGTCGTATTTATTATAAATATATATATTTATTTTTTTGGGGCATTAATTGCATACATTGAAAATTGTATTTAATTTGAATGTACTCCGTAGCGAAGTGCGGGTTTTCAGCTAGTATATATATATATATAT